>LR738561.1:17955851-17958351 GCA_902685375.1 Neostethus bicornis
CGTCGATGGTACGTACGACAGCTGGCTCTGAACGGGGTGGAATGTGCCAGCTGTCGTATGTACCATCTTGAAAGCTCCAGTGAATCAAAACGATCTTAACACTAGAACCCTCACGAGGGGGTCAAAGACCACCACTACCTGAAGGCCTGTGGAGGTGTCTCCAGACCCCACGCCTTCTGTTTGAGTTTTTAAAACAAGACACTTAAGAGTCGTTTGGAAGGCACGTAACACTCGGTCACTAGGACTAGGAGACTCTACTTGAATCATAAAAACGACTCTGCTCCTCAGTGTGTAGGTCAGGGACAGGTGTTGATGAATCTTTTTGGGGTACACAGGAGGTTGAGAAAATCTCAGAGCTTCTAGACTGATGGTCAGGATGTGAGCGGGTTGAGAGAAGCCTGGGTTTCCTGTCTGAGGTCGTTTCCCTGGCAAGCAGGAGACACTGGAACGGAACAGAAGAGGAGGCCGGGCTTTCCAAAAGAGAGAGTTTTTAAGAAACAGATTAATTATCGAAGAAAACTTAAATCAATCCAAGAAGGTTAACTTAAGCAGGTTAGAAAAGATTTTTAATATTCTATACTGACCTGGAGTCTGAGATCGACAGGTGGATCGGTGCGGCATCAGCAATAACTAGGATGCTGCATCGGTCCGTCATGATAAAGAGAGAGCTGAGCCGAAAAACAAAGCTCTCGATTTACAAGTCGATCTACGTTCCTACCCTCACCATGGTAACCAGGATCTACGTTCCTACCGTCACCATGGTAACCAGGATCTACGTTCCTACCCTCACCATGGTAACCAGGATCTACGTTCCTACCCTCACCATGGTAACCAGGATCTACGTTCCTACCGTCACCATGGTAACCAGGATCTACATTCCTACCCTCACCATGGTAACCAGGATCTACGTTCCTACCCTCACCATGGTAACCAGGATCTACGTTCCTACCCTCACCATGGTAACCAGGATCTACATTCCTACCCTCACCATGGTAACCAAGATCTACGTTCCTACCCTCACCATGGTAACCAGGAACTACGTTCCTACCCTCACCATGGTAACCAAGATCTACGTTCCTACCCTCACCATGGTAACCAGGATCTATGTTCCTACCCTCACCATGGTAACCAAGATCTACGTTCCTACCCTCACCATGGTAACCAGGATCTATGTTCCTACCCTCACCATGGTAACCAGCATCTACGTTCCTACCCTCACCATGGTAACCAGGATCTATGTTCCTACCCTCACCATGGTAACCAAGATCTACGTTCCTACCCTCACCATGGTAACCAGGATCTACGTTCCTACCCTCACCATGGTAACCAGGATCTACATTCCTACCCTCACCATGGTAACCAAGATCTACGTTCCTACCCTCACTATGGTAACCAGGATCTACGTTCCTACCCTCACCATGGTAACCAAGATCTACGTTCCTACCCTCACCATGGTAACCAGGATCTATGTTCCTACCCTCACCATGGTAACCAGGATCTACATTCCTACCCTCACCATGGTAACAAGGATCTACGTTCCTACCCTCACCATGGTAACAAGGATCTACGTTCCTACCCTCACCATGGTAACCAGGATCTATGTTCCTACCCTCACCATGGTAACCAGGATCTACGTTCCTACCCTCACCATGGTAACCAGCTGTGGGTGGTGACCGAAAGAATGAGATCGTGGGTACAAGCGGCCGCAATAAGCTTCCACTGCAGGGTGACTGAGCTCTCACTCAGAGATCGGGTGAGGAGCTCTGCCATCCGGGAGGAGCTTGGTGTCGATCCGCTCCTTCTCCAGGTCGAGAGGAGCCAGATGGGGTGGTTTGGGCATCTGGTCAGGATGCCCCCCGAGCGTCTCGCTCATGAGGTGTTTTGGGCACGTCCCACTGGGAGGAGACCAAGGGGCAGACCCCGGACCTGCTGGAGAGACTATGTCTCACAGCTGGCCGGGGAACGACTTGGGATCCTTCCAGGTGAGCTGGAGGATGCAGCCGGGGAGAGAGAGGCCTGGGCTTCCCGTTTGAGGCTGTTGCCTCTGCGACCCGACCCCAAACAAGCAGAAGATGACGGAACGGAACATTTGTTTAATTTGAAATCTGACTTTTTGGACGTTTTAAATTGGAATCAGTGGCATTGGGTGTTTTTTTTTTTTTAAAGCTGATTGAGCCCAGATTCTGAAACAGTGTTTCATTCTGACAGATTTTAAAATAACTCTGTGAGATTAGAAGTTCCTGTCTGACTTTTCCCACCTTGAACGTCTCTAAGTCGGTATATTTAACGTATGCGTTCGTCTCTAAATGGTCAAAGAAAACACACACAGGAGCAGGTTTTAAAATCACCGGGGGGCAAGTCAAACTAAAGTCAGACCCTCTTGTTCAATTTAACTGCAGTGTGTGGACGCTTAGAGGGGGTTGGTTTGGATTTCTCAGGTTAACCTTTCTGGATGTGTTTCTGTGTACATAACATTAATTATCTGGCTTTGATTAATCAT
>LR738561.1:17968351-17970851 GCA_902685375.1 Neostethus bicornis
CAGCCGAGCTCCATCCCTCTGGTCCCCTCGACTTCCAGCCGAGCTCCATCCCTCTGGTCCCCTCGACAACCAGCCGAGCTCCATCCCTCTGGTCCCCTCGACTTCCAGCCGAGCTCCATCCCTCTGGTCCCCTCGACTTCCAGCCGAGCTCCATCCCTCTGGTCCCCTCGACAACCAGCCGAGCTCCATCCCTCTGGTCCCCTCGATTTCCAGCTGAGCTCTATCCCTCTGGTCCCCTCGACATTCAGCCGAGCTCCATCCCTCTGGTCCCCTCGACTTCCAGCCGAGCTCCATCCCTCTGGTCCCCTCGACAACCAGCCGAGCTCCATCCCTCTGGTCCCCTTGACTTCCAGCCGAGGTCTCCCTCTGGTCCCCTCGACTTCCAGCCGAGCTCCATCCCTCTGGTCCCCTCGACAACCAGCCGAGCTCCATCCCTCTGGTCCCCTTGACTTCCAGCCGAGGTCTCCCTCTGGTCCCTCATCTTGCTGAGTTCAGTCTGGTTTTGCTCTTCCTTCTATAAACTGGTTAAAACTAACGATGCATCTGGATCTGACTTCACCACCCTCACCACCTTCACCACCCTCACCACCTTCATCACCCTCACCACCTTCATCACCCTCACCACCTCCACCACCCTCACCACCTTCACCACCTTCACCACCTTCACCACCTCCATCATGACAGTCTTCATTCTGACTTTAGACGGATTGAATTCTCTACCTCTTCTCTCCACACTTGTCTCCGTTATATTTTAAGATACTATGAAGCTTTGAAGGCGTTGAGGGTTTACCACTTCACTCCATCCCATAATACTCCAGCTCTTCTTTCATTCTTTACATAATTGACTCGTTTAGCTGCTTTTATTTAGCATTCAGGATTTTTTTTGTTTCTCTCATTCCGGTTCTTTCTTTCCTGACTCACAGCTTTATTTCGGTCTTCGTTTCCTCCCCCTCGCTCCTCTTTGTCTCGTGTGGAGGATCTGAGCTGCTTGGCACCGCCAGCCAATAATCCGTCAGACACGCCGGGTATTTCAGTCAGGAAAGTCCAAACAACACGTCCAACCTGGAAGCAGGTGAAGATCACAGCGGAGGGTCTTCCTCCTGAGAACAGGAAGGAACACATGCTGAACCTGGAACCGCAGGATGAAGGAACTCCTTTTCAGTTTCTGGATAAAAGCCTGGATTCTAAATCCTAATCCTGTCCCAGCGTGGATCCATACTTAGTTTGGTTTATTCATTTGTTTTGGGTAAATTTTACAAAGAAAGAAAAACAACAAGTTAACGGGTACATCGTTATGAGGCCGGAAAACGAAGTGGGAAGAAGTAAACATATTTAATAACACCCCGAAATACTGTACACAAAACCACCAAAACAATACATTTACAGATAGAAGTATGAAAGAAAAGACAGGAAGCAGAGATGAAGATGCTGAGGATCTCTCTGGGAGTGACCAGGATGGACAGGATCAGAGGAACAGCACATGTTAGAAGGTTTTAAAGTCAGAGAGGTCAGACTGAGATGGTTTGGACATGTGCAGAGGAGAGAGAGAGAGTACATCAGAAGAAGGATGCTGGGTTTGGAACCACCAGGAAAGAGGACTAGAGGAAGACCAAAGAGGAGGTTCATGGATACAGTGAAGGAAGACATGAAGATAGTTGGTGTGACTGAAGAGGATGCAGGAGATAGGGTTAGATGGAAGAGGCTGACTTGATGTGGCGCCCCCTAAAGGGGAATGCTGAAAGAAGGAGAAGATCGTCTGAGCTATTTCACCCCGTCACTCGGGGTGTCAGACCCCATCCTGGCTGATTTAAGGTGAGAGGCAGGACACACCCCGAACAGGTCACCATTCAGTTGAAAACACTGTCCTTTCTGGAGGGAGATGATGGAGGGAGAAGAAAAAAAAAGTCAGCGAGAGAGAAGCCCGAGCCCAACCCAAATTTCGGGCCCGGACTTGGGCTTAAGATCTTCCCTCTGTCCCATACCAACATTCCATGCACGGTGGTGGAGTTTAACCCCCCGTTTCTCCCACCATTGGTGCCGTCGTGGCAGCCTGCTGCGGTGCCATGCAGCACAGAAATTTCCCATCTGCAGGGTGATGATAGTACGTTAAAAAAAAAGTAAATAAAAACTAATACCTACACATAGTGACATCACACAGTAATATCCAATAGTAACATGGTAACACACACGCACACACAATATCCCATAATACTACTCCATAGTAACATGGTAACACACACATAATATCCCATAATACTACTCCATAGTAACATGGTAACACACACACACACACACACACACAATATCCCATAATACTACTCCATAGTAACATGGTAACACACACACACACACACACACACACACACACAATATCCCATAATACTACTCCATAGTAACATGGTAACACACACACACACACACAATATCCCATAATACTACTCCATAGTAACATAGTAACACACACATACACACAATATCCCATAATACTACTCCATAGTAA
>LR738561.1:17980851-18010851 GCA_902685375.1 Neostethus bicornis
CACCATGGACAGGTCACACAGAGCGAGTCATGATCCAGCCTCGTGGATTAAAGGGGGTAGTTACAGCACCATGGACAGGTCACACAGAGCAAGTCATGATCCAGCCTCGTGGATTAAAGGGGGTAGTTACAGCACCATGGACAGGTCACACAGAGCGAGTCATGATCCAGCCTCGTGGATTAAAGGAGGTAGTTACAGCACCATGGACAGGTCACACAGAGCGAGTCATGATCCAGCCTCGTGGATTAAAGGAGGTAGTTACAGCACCATGGACAGGTCACACAGAGCGAGTCATGATCCAGCCTCGTGGATTAAAGGAGGTAGTTACAGCACCATGGACAGGTCACACAGAGCGAGTCATGATCCAGCCTCGTGGATTAAAGGGGGTAGTTACAGCACCATGGACAGGTCACACAGAGCAAGTCATGATCCAGCCTCGTGGATTAAAGGAGGTAGTTACAGCACCATGGACAGGTCACACAGAGCGAGTCATGATCCAGCCTCGTGGATTAAAGGGGGTAGTTACAGCACCATGGACAGGTCACACAGAGCGAGTCATGATCCAGCCTCGTGGATTAAAGGGGGTAGTTACAGCACCATGGACAGGTCACACAGAGCAAGTCATGATCCAGCCTCGTGGATTAAAGGAGGTAGTTACAGCACCATGGACAGGTCACACAGAGCGAGTCATGATCCAGCCTTGTGGATTAAAGGGGGTAGTTACAGCACCATGGACAGGTCACACAGAGCAAGTCATGATCCAGCCTCGTGGATTAAAGGGGGTAGTTACAGCACCATGGACAGGTCACACAGAGCGAGTCATGATCCAGCCTCGTGGATTAAAGGGGGTAGTTACAGCACCATGGACAGGTCACACAGAGCGAGTCATGATCCAGCCTCGTGGATTAAAGGAGGTAGTTACAGCACCATGGACAGGTCACACAGAGCGAGTCATGATCCAGCCTCGTGGATTAAAGGGGGTAGTTACAGCACCATGGACAGGTCACACAGAGCGAGTCATGATCCAGCCTCGTGGATTAAAGGGGGTAGTTACAGCACCATGGACAGGTCACACAGAGCGAGTCATGATCCAGCCTCGTGGATTAAAGGGGGTAGTTACAGCACCATGGACAGGTCACACAGAGCGAGTCATGATCCAGCCTCGTGGATTAAAGGAGGTAGTTACAGCACCATGGACAGGTCACACAGAGCGAGTCATGATCCAGCCTCGTGGATTAAAGGGGGTAGTTACAGCACCATGGACAGGTCACACAGAGCGAGTCATGATCCAGCCTCGTGGATTAAAGGGGGTAGTTACAGCACCATGGACAGGTCACACAGAGCGAGTCATGATCCAGCCTCGTGGATTAAAGGAGGTAGTTACAGCACCATGGACAGGTCACACAGAGCGAGTCATGATCCAGCCTCGTGGATTAAAGGAGGTAGTTACAGCACCATGGACAGGTCACACAGAGCGAGTCATGATCCAGCCTCGTGGATTAAAGGAGGTAGTTACAGCACCATGGACAGGTCACACAGAGCGAGTCATGATCCAGCCTCGTGGATTAAAGGGGGTAGTTACAGCACCATGGACAGGTCACACAGAGCGAGTCATGATCCAGCCTCGTGGATTAAAGGAGGTAGTTACAGCACCATGGACAGGTCACACAGAGCGAGTCATGATCCAGCCTCGTGGATTAAAGGAGGTAGTTACAGCACCATGGACAGGTCACACAGAGCGAGTCATGATCCAGCCTCGTGGATTAAAGGGGGTAGTTACAGCACCATGGACAGGTCACACAAACAGAGACAGGATTCAGCACGATGGATAGTTACCATCACACACACGTATGTTAAGAACCACAGACAGCTCACACGTGTGTGTGTATAGTTCAGTCCCATACATGCTTCAGAACCTTCAGCCTGGTTCTACCTCTCACAGAAGCAGAGTTCAGCTTCATGGACCTTCATCTTTCTTCTGAAACTCCTCTGGAAGTAGAACGCTCTCCATGTGATTTTAAAACCTAATAAATATTTCAGTTTGTTTATTCCTGAGTAGAATCCTGACTCGGCCTCTGAGGCTGCTGCATGACCACATGAAACTCTGGCTTTCTGTCGGTAGTTGGATGTTTTTTTTGGGATCAAAATTAGTTAAAAATGTTGTTGTTTAAACGTTTGTGTCATGCCACATTCGTCCAGAAGGCATCCGTCGTGGAAATGGTTTCAAAGTGTCTTCTGGACAGTGGGTTTAATTATCGAGATGTTTCGACTTCCGTCCAGAAGGAACAGACCTAAGATTTGGTTAAATACACCAACAAACCTGTGGTAGGTTTGGTCCTAGCTTAACTTCTATTGTTAGACGCTCCCTTATTAAACACATACCAATAGTCCTGATGTGTGACAAAAAGAGTTTCAGCCAAAATGAAAGTGAAAGTGTAGAAAACTTTGGTGAGAGCGGTCATGCTGATTGGTCTAGAGACAGTGTGGTGAGAGCAGCCATGCTGATTGGTCTAGAGACAGTGTGGTGAGAGCAGCCATGCTGATTGGTCTAGAGACAGTGTGGTGAGAGCGGCCATGCTGATTGGTCTAGAGACAGTGTG
Source organism: Neostethus bicornis (assembly GCA_902685375.1). Classification (NCBI taxonomy): domain Eukaryota; kingdom Metazoa; phylum Chordata; class Actinopteri; order Atheriniformes; family Phallostethidae; genus Neostethus; species Neostethus bicornis. Next base: position 17,983,452 of record LR738561.1, read on the forward strand.
GTGAGAGCAGCCATGCTGATTGGTCTAGAGACAGTGTGGTGAGAGCAGCCATGCTGATTGGTCTAGAGACAGTGTGGTGAGAGCGGCCATGCTGATTGGTCTAGAGACAGTGTGGTGAGAGTGACCATGCTGATTGGTTTAGAGACAGTGTGGTGAGAGCGGCCATGCTGATTGGTTTAGAGACAGTGTGGTGAGAGCGGCCTTGCTGATTGGTCTAGAGACAGTGTGGTGAGAGCGGCCATGCTGATTGGTCTAGAGGCAGTGTGGTGAAAGCGGCCATGCTGATTGGTCTAGAGGCAGTGTGGTGAGAGCGGCCATGCTGATTGGTCTAGAGACAGTGTGGTGAGAGCGGCCATGCTGATTGGTCTAGAGGCAGTGTGGTGAAAGCGGCCATGCTGATTGGTCTAGAGGCAGTGTGGTGAAAGCGGCCATGCTGATTGGTCTAGAGACAGTGTTAGTGAAGAAAAGACAGGAAACAGAGATGTTTGTATCAGAGATGAAGATGCTGAGGATCTCTCTGGGAGTGACCAGGATGGACAGGATCAGAGGAACAGCACATGTTAGAGGTTTTAAAGTCAGAGAGGTCAGACTGAGATGGTTTGGACATGTGCAGAGGAGAGAGAGAGAGTACATCAGAAGAAGGATGCTGGGTTTGGAACCACCAGGAAAGAGGACTAGAGGAAGACCAAAGAAGAGGTTCATGGATACAGTGAAGGAAGACATGAAGATAGTTGGTGTGACTGAAGAGGATGCAGGAGATAGGGTTAGATGGAAGAACCTGACTTGCTGTGGCGCCCCCTGGAGGGGAATGCCGAAAGAAGAAGAATAGTCCTATGGAACTGAATTGGTCCCAATGAGAGCATTGTTTCTGGTTTAACTCTAGGACTACCTGAATTCTAACTCTACTACCCCCACGGCTGTCAATTTGGCGATGACGTCTTACATTGAAGTGCCTCAGTGGCTGACAAACGTCTTCTCAAATCTGTTTTTCCTCACTTAGATTTCACCTAAGTGGCGCCACAGCGGTTACTAGACAACAGTAACCGTGCTTTGGTCAGGCGTGGAAAAAAGTTACTATGTATTTAATAGAGACATAAAAATGACGGATGTGGGAGTTAGAGGATGAATTACTCCTCTAACTCTAATTTGTTTTTAGTGTTTTATTTCAGTTAAATTACAACAATTAAAAAAAATGTAGAAAAAGTCAAAAGCTCAGGAACGTCAAAGATCATCGTAACAACGTCAAGTAAGAATAGTTCAATTGACGGCGTTGGTTGTTCTAGTGTTAAGACTCCTTCTCTTTAGACCAGGTTCTCTGAACCTTGTTTACATGTTTGTTGGTGTTAGCTCCGCCTCCTTCGGGGTTGAACCAACTCAGGTTGGTTTATAAAGAACCAGTCAGGTTGATTGGTCACTACACGAGTGCCTTTAGGAATGAGTGTGTGTGTGGCCCCGGGACAGACTGCTGACCTGTTCGGGATGTACCCTGCCCCTCACCTTGAATCAGCCGGGATGGGCTCTGCACCCCCTGTGACCCCATAAGGGATACATGGTTAAGAAGGTGACTGACTGACTGACGGTTCTCAGGTTCCTTCTGTCAGATTAAAATGATTTTTAGATGGAAATCAAAACGTCTCGATCATCAAACACACCGTCCTGAAGACACTTCGAGGTCTGTTTAGAGTTGATCGTCTTTTGTTGCTACAGTGGCTTAAAGTGTAGACCCTCTCTGATCCTCATTTACCAGGACCTTCGTAGGTCTGAGGCTGAGCGATGATGGTTCTATAAAAGAGACCCCTGGTTACCAGAAACGACGTTCTTATGTCTACCAGATGCTGCGTTCCTCTGGTCACCAGGACCTTCGTTCATATCCAATAAGATTCAGTCAGGATGGCGGTTACCATGGTAACATTTGTCCCATCCGAGCAGGTTTTCAAGGTCACAGAAGTTCTTTTGGTTTTTTAAGAAGTAGAAGAAACCCTGTGAAGGTGGTCTTAATGGACCCACTGGTTCTATTGGGTCTGTGGTTGATACTTCCAAACATCTGGCTCGGGTGTATCAGTGGAGTCACCATGGTAACGCCACATTCTTTATGACAGAAAGCAGGATTCCTCCTCTGAGCCCCGAGGTGTCCAACCCAAGGATCAGATCTTAGAACCAGATCACTGCTCGGTCTGACCTGGTCTTCAGGTTCTGTTTCAGAAACACGGGAATTTTATTTGTATCAAAGATTTATATTTATATTAAAAGATTTATAAATGTGTTTAGATATAAATAGAAATAATAAATAAAAGATGGAAACGATAAATAGTTTAAGACTAAAGTGTCAAGATATTTGTTTCTAAATAAACTCTGATGTGTTGACGGTTGCTATGACGACCTGATATGAGCTTCATGTAAATTAATGTAAAAAAATAAAAGCAGAAAAATCACAAATTTACTTTAAAAAAGTTCTTAAAAAGGTTCAGAGGTCTTTTCTTAACACACCAACAAGTTTATTTCATTCAAAGCAGTGCTTCTCAAATAGTGGGGCGCGCCCCGTAGGTGGGGGCGGCCCGGTGGTTGGGGACCACTGCACTACAGTAGTTGTAGTTTATAGTTTAAAGAAGAATGCATTTTTTTAAATTTCAAGTTACCCGTAATTTCACAACCATTAGGCGCACCGTACGAAAAGGCGCAGTCTCAGTCACACACCGCCTTACAACAACACACACACAAGCATGTAAATGTGTGTATTAAAAATAGATCGGGAGTAAAACTGAGTTTGGTTGTGTTTTATTTAAGTAGTAACGATACTAAACAAACACATTACCGGTAATAGTCTTTATTCAAATCCATCAAAGTCCTCATCCTCTGTTTCAGAGCAGGTCCACTTCGCTCCTCGCTGTCAAAGTCACTGTCTGTACTGTGCGGCTCCTCAGAAAGGATACCAGCTTTTGAGAAAGCTCGGATAACAGTACCAGCAGACATGTTAGTCCAAGCATCTACAATCCATTGGCAAACTGTAGCGTAACTCGCCCGGCGCTGCCTTCCACCCTTCGGTCATCCATCGCTCCCACACCGCTCACACTTCACTCTTTAACGTTCTCATGCCTTTTCTTTCAGGTTCGCCTCGCGGGCACCGCGTTTTCTTTTAGGTCCGCCTTTTCTCACACACAAGGCGCACCGCACGAAAAGACGCACCGCTCATTTTGAAGAAAATCTAAGACTTTTATATGAACCTTATGGCCGTGAAATTACGGTAATTAATGCACTTTAAATCTTTTCTGTTTCAGACTAAAAAACAATGTTAATAAAGCTGTTCTTTTTTCTTTTTTTGTTTACTTTAATGTTAATGAGGATACAATGTTATACAGAAGTGTACTTAGAACAATTTAATAGACAAATGATACTAATTATAGTCACGGTGGAGAGTGGGGGGGAATATTTTCTTCTTCCTTGGGGGTGGGGGGCAGCAGGAAATAATTGAGAAGCACTGATCTAAAGGAAGTGATAAGATTCCAAAAATATTCAAAAAGCACCACGAGAGCCTTCGAAAAATGGAGGGTTGCTAGTTTGACACCCCATCTGGAGTTCATGCCGAGGTGTACTTGAGCAAGACACCGAACCCCCAATGAATCCTGAGGATGGTTTGGTGTTTCCACCATCGTGTGTGTGTGTTTGAGTGGGTGTGTGTGTGTGTGTGGTTGTGTGTGTGTGTGTGTGTGTGTGTGAGAATGTGAGCGACACTGTAAAACACATTGAGAGCCAACGCAGGAAGAAAAGAGCTGGAGAAGTAGAATTTATTTAGTTTCATTTTCTGAACTACTTGTCCTGAACGGGGCCACACACACACATACATTCCCTGTCACACACACACACACACACACTGAGAGAAACACATGTATCCTCTGTGTAAATGAGGATGTAGGAATGTAGAAGGTGTAGCAGAGGAGGAGGTGGGGTAGGAGAGGGGAGGTAGAGGATGAAGAAGTAGAGGAGGAGGGGGGAGGTTAGAGGATGAAGGAGATGGGGGTGGGTGGGAGAAGGAGAGAGGTATAGGAGGAGGGGGAGAGGGGGTGTGGGAGGTCCTATATTTAGCGGAGAGCGTGGGCTCATTCTGTTTTTTAAAAAAAAGAAACAGGTTTTTACCACAGAGTGAAACACAAGGAGGAATGGATGGAGGGATGGATGGAGGGTTAGATGGAGGGATGGATGGAGGGATGGATGGAGGGATGGATGGAGGGTTGGATGGAGGGAAGGAGGGATGGAAGGAGGGTTAGATGGAGGGATGGATGGAGGGATGGATGGAGGGTTGGATGGAGGGAAGGAGGGATGGAAGGAGGGTTAGATGGAGGGATGGATGGAGGGAGGGTTAGATGGAGGGTTGGAGGGGGGGATGGATGGAGGGTTGGATGGAGGTTTGCATGAATGGAGGGATGAACAGAAGGACTTATCCTCACCGTGAAGGAGGGTCTGAGGGCAGGAATGACCTGAATCGGTTTAGCTTGCTTTTGTTTCATTAGCTTTTAATCCTCGTTTGTTTTGTGATATCAGACTGTAAAAATATCTCCTCACCATGGTAACCAGGATCTACCTTCCTACCCTCACCATGGTAACCAGGATCTACGTTCCTACCCTCACCATGGTAACCAGGATCTACATTCCTACCCTCACCATGGTAACCAGGATCTACGTTCCTACCCTCACCATGGTAACCAGGATCTACGTTCCTACCCTCACCATGGTAACCAGGATCTACCTTCCTACCCTCACCATGGTAACCAGGATCTACCTTCCTACCCTCACCATGGTAACCAGGATCTACGTTCCTACCCTCACCATGGTAACCAGGATCTACCTTCCTACCCTCACCATGGTAACCAGAATCTATGTTCCTACCCTCACCATGGTAACCAGGATCTATGTTCCTACCCTCACCATGGTAACCAGGATCTACCTTCCTACCCTCACCATGGTAACCAGGATCTACGTTCCTACCCTCACCATGGTAACCAGGATCTACGTTCCTACCCTCACCATGGTAACCAGGATCTACCTTCCTACCCTCACCATGGTAACCAGGATCTATGTTCCTACCCTCACCATGGTAACCAGGATCTATGTTCCTACCCTCGCCATGGTAACCAGATCTACGTTCCTACCCTCACCATGGTAACCAGGATCTATGTTCCTACCCTCACCATGGTAACCAGGATCTACGTTCCTACACTCACCATGGTAACCAGGATCTACCTTCCTACCCTCACCATGGTAACCAGGATCTATGTTCCTACCCTCACCATGGTAACCAGGATCTATGTTCCTACCCTCACCATGGTAACCAGGATCTACGTTCCTACCCTCACCATGGTAACCAGGATCTATGTTCCTACCCTCACCATGGTAACCAGATCTACGTTCCTACCCTCACCATGGTAACCAGGATCTACGTTCCTACCCTCACCATGGTAACCAGGATCTATGTTCCTACCCTCACCATGGTAACCAGGATCTACGTTCCTACCCTCACCATGGTAACCAGGATCTATGTTCCTACCCTCACCATGGTAACCAGGATCTACCTTCCTACCCTCACCATGGTAACCAGGATCTACCTTCCTACCCTCACCATGGTAACCAGGATCTACGTTCCTACCCTCACCATGGTAACCAGGATCTACGTTCTTACCCTCACCATGGTAACCAGGATTTATGTTCCAACCCTCACCATGGTAACCAGGATCTATGTTCCTACCCTCACCATGGTAACCAGGATCTACGTTCTTACCCTCACCATGGTAACCAGGATTTATGTTCCAACCCTCACCATGGTAACCAGGATCTATGTTCCTACCCTCACCATGGTAACCAGGATCTACGTTGCTACCCTCACCACGGTAACCAGGATTTATGTTCCTACCCTCACCATGGTAACCAGATCTACGTTCCTACCCTCACCATGGTAACCAGGATCTATGTTCCTACCCTCACCATGGTAACCAGGATCTACGTTCCTACCCTCACCATGGTAACCAGGATCTACGTTCCTACCCTCACCATGGTAACCAGGATTTATGTTCCAACCCTCACCATGGTAACCAGGATCTACGTTCCTACCCTCACCATGGTAACCAGGATCTACGTTCCTATCCTCACCATGGTAACCAGGATCTACCTTCCTACCCTCACCATGGTAACCAGGATCTACGTTCCTACCCTCACCATGGTAACCAGGATCTACGTTCCTATCCTCACCATGGTAACCAGGATCTACGTTCCTACCCTCACCATGGTAACCAGGATCTACGTTCCTACCCTCACCATGGTAACCAGGATCTACGTTCCTACCCTCACCATGGTAACCAGGATCTACGTTCCTACCCTCACCATGGTAACCAGGATCTACGTTCCTATCCTCACCATGGTAACCAGGATCTACCTTCCTACCCTCACCATGGTAACCAGGATCTACATTCCTACCCTCACCATGGTAACCAGGATCTACGTTCCTACCCTCACCATGGTAACCAGGATCTATGTTCCTATCCTCACCATGGTAACCAGGATCTATGTTCCTATCCTCACCATGGTAACCAGGATCTATCTTCCTACCCTCACCATGGTAACCAGGATCTACGTTCCTACCCTCACCATGGTAACCAGGATCTACGTTCCTACCCTCACCACCAGCTTTGCCATATGGGAGGAGTTCAGCGTAGAGTAATCTGTGTTCTTTCCTGTTTACTTTCCTCCTGGAGAAGGAGGATTTAATGCCAGGAATATTTTTACCTGTTTTTTAAATAGTTTGAACTAATAATTAAATATTTTCTTCTTTTTAAAGTAAAATAAGTCCCTTTAAAAGTTTAAAGCAAAGCTGGAAAATGTGATTAAAAAATCATGAAGGAATCAATAAGTCATGGAGGGATGGGGTGAACTCGGACCTCCCTCAAAAACCCAGAAAGTTACAGATGAACTCGCCTACGGAAGCCCAGAGGGACACAAAGGAGCAGCTAATAAAAACATGACTCATTAGATTCAACAAATGAAAGTGGAGTCAGTTTAAAACCAAAAACTCTGATTGGATGGTCGTAAACAGGAAGTCTTCACTTTAAAATGTATAAATCAAACTGGGAATTATTTAGACATGTTTCTAAAATAATAATAATAAAACTTTATATCCCACTTTCTATCTCCAGTGGAGATCTCAAAGTGCTACAATGAACAAAAAAAAAGGAACAACAAACAGCAAAATTAAATAAAACCACAAAAAAAAAAAAAAAACACTAAAAACTTTGTTAAAAAGCCTTTAGAAATAAAAATGTCTTCAGTTTTTTTTGTGGAGCCCTCAAGCTCTCAGGAAGATCGTTCGAGAGCCGTGGAGCAGCTGCCTGGAAGGCCCTGTCCCCCATAGTGGAGAGTCTGGTCCTTGGTTGATGCAGGCAGTAGGAGGAGGAGGAGGAGCGCAGGTCTCAGACAGTGGTGTGGAGGGTTAGGAGGAGGAGGAGGAGCGCAGGTCTCAGACAGTGGTGTGGAGGGTTAGGAGGAGCGCAGGTCTCAGACAGTGGTGTGGAGGGTTAGGATGAGGAGGAGGAGCGCAGGTCTCGGACAGTGGTGTGGAGGGTTAGGAGGAGGATGAGGAGCACAGGTCTCGGACAGTGGTGTGGAGGGTTAGGAGGAGGAGCACAGGTCTCAGACAGTGGTGTGGAGGGTTAGGAGGAGGAGGAGCGCAGGCTTCGGACAGTGGTGTGGAGGGTTAGGAGGAGGAGGAGGAACGCAGGTCTCGGACAGTGGTGTGGAGGGTTAGGATGAGGAACGCAGGTCTCGGACAGTGGTGTGGAGGGTTAGGAGGAGGAACGCAGGTCTCGGACAGTGGTGTGGAGGGTTAGGATGAGGAGGAGCGCAGGTCTCGGACAGTGGTGTGGAGGGTTAGGATGAGGAACGCAGGTCTCGGACAGTGGTGTGGAGGGTTAGGAGGAGCGCAGGTCTCAGACAGTGGTGTGGAGGGTTAGGAGGAGGAGGAGCGCAGGTCTCGGACAGTGGTGTGGAGGGTTAGGAGAAGGAGCACAGGTCTCTGACAGTGGTGTGGAGGGTTAGGAGGAGGAGCACAGGTCTCTGACAGTGGTGTGGAGGGTTAGGAGGAGGAGCACAGGTCTCAGACAGTGGTGTGGAGGGTTAGGAGGAGGAGGACAGGTCTCAGACAGTGGTGTGGAGGGTTAGGAGGAGGAGGAGCACAGGTCTCAGACAGTGGTGTGGAGGGTTAGGAGGAGGAGGAGGAGCGCAGGTCTCGGACAGTGGTGTGGAGGGTTAGGATGAGGAGGAGGAGCGCAGGTCTCAGACAGTGGTGTGGAGGGTTAGGATGAGGATGAGGAGCGCAGGTCTCAGACAGTGGTGTGGAGGGTTAGGAGGAGCACAGGTCTCAGACAGTGGTGTGGAGGGTTAGGAGGAGGAGGAGGAACGCAGGTCTCGGACAGTGGTGTGGAGGGTTAGGATGAGGAGGAGGAGCGCAGGTCTCAGACAGTGGTGTGGAGGGTTAGGATGAGGATGAGGAGCGCAGGTCTCAGACAGTGGTGTGGAGGGTTAGGAGGAGGAACGCAGGTCTCGGACAGTGGTGTGGAGGGTTAGGAGTTCTTGGAGATAAACAGGTGCAGTACCGTGTATGCCCTGATGGGTGAGGAGGCGGAGCTTGTACTGAATTTCTGTATTTAACGGGTAGTTTAAAATGTCTTTTTAATGATTAAGACGTTTCGACTATGGAGAAACTCTGTGTCACACCCAGACAGGGAACACCTGGAGATCCTCTCGGGTGAGATGAGGGATGCAGCCAGGGTAACAGAAGCCTGGGATTCCCAACTGAGGGGGTACCCTTGGCGACCCGGTCCCGAGTAAGCGGAAGATGACAAAACTAAAAAAAACACAACTTCTCTCCTCTCCATCTGAGCTGGTGACCCTCTTATGTACAAAAGACAATCTGTTTATCTTTAGAATGTTCATCAAGTGAACATGTCCGGTTTCCCACCATCCTCCAAAAACACGCGTGTTAGGTTTATTGGCTGCTATGAGACCCTTGTTGGGAATGTGTGTGTGTGTGTGTGTGTGTGTGTGTGGCCCTGCAACAGATTGACGACCTGTTCGGTGTGCCTGAAATTAGCCTGGTTTGGCGACGACACCCCCCGCTGCCCAATTAGAGATAAACGTTCAGAAGGAAAAAGGAAACGTCGGCGATCAGTATGGGTTCTCTCGCTTAACGCTGATGTTCAACACGTCGTCATCGTTGAAAAGTTTTCAAAATGTCTTCAGGACGGTTTGTTTGAAGATCGAGACGTTTCGATATTCATCCAAGATGGAGGAGCGATTACACCAGCACGTCTCAACGCCTGGCTTCGGTTTAAGATACGACACTTAAGTTGGGGCGGCACGGTGGCACAGTGGGTGGCACAGTGGCCTCACAGCAAGAAGGTCGTAGGTTTGAATTCTGGGTGGGGACGAGGCTTGAAACACAGTCCTTTCTGTGTGAAGTTTGCATGTTCTTCCCGTGTGTGCGTGGGTTTTCTCCGGGTACTCCAGTTCCCAGCCTCCAAAAACATGCGCGCGAGGTTGATCGGCCACGCCATGATTGCCCTTAGGAATGAGTGTGTGTGTGTGTGTGTGTGTGTGTGTGTGTGTGTGTGTGTGTGTGTGTGTGTGTGCACTGCAGAGTTATGATTCTCAGCCCATGTGGTGAAACCATTACCGTACAGCTGAACGTAACGACCCGGCTCTTCCAAACATCCCCACCGTCTTTAAAACGTTTCCTGATGACTCTTCATCATCAGATCGATCTGTTCAGGGAATCAAACTCTATCGTTAGAAATCGATCTTTAAATCAAGTCCCTGAAATAAATCTTTTTTTTTTTTTTCACTCCGTCCATCAGATAATATTCAGACCTTCTGTGGTTTCTTTCTGCTGCCAAATTTTTTTTTCTGGTTTTATTCCTTTTATATTCGGTTTCCATGGAAACCACTCACCGTGGATAAGGCACCAAACCAGCATCCACCAGTCCTTCTCTTTTAGACCTGTTCCAGGTTTTTATTTTTTGAATGTTTTTAATCATTTAAATGTTTTAAATCATCTTTTTAAAACTTTTTAACTTCTAATATTTTCTTATTTACCTTCATTTTTTTTTTTTTTTTTTTTGTGAAATCAGGATTTAAATGTTTATGGACGTGTTCAGCGCATCGATGTGAGAAAGAGGGGGTTTTAAATGTTCCGTTTTCTTCTGTTTATCTGGGGCCGGGTCGCCGGGGGTAACAGTCTCAGACGAAAAACCGGGGTGAAGCCGGGTGAGGAGCTCTGCCATCTGGGAGGAGCTTGGTATCAAGCCGCTGCTCCTCCAGGTCGAGAGGAGCCAGATGGGGTGGTTGGGGCATCTGGTCTAAATGCCCCCAGAGCGCCTCGCGGGCGAGGTGTTTCGGGCACGTCCCATCGGGAGGAGACCAAGGGGCAGACCCCGGACCCGCTGGAGAGACTATGTCTCACAGCTGGCCGGGGAACGACTTGGGATCCTTCCAGGTGAGCTGGAGGATGCAGCCTGGGAGAGAGAGGCCTGGGCTGCCCGTTTGAGGCTGTTGCCCCCGACAACCGGACCCCAGAACAAGCGGAAGATGACGGAACGGAACGTTATGAAAAAAGCGTCGTTAACTAAATCTGCTCGTTGTTGTTGTTGTTGGTTCCATCTGACCGGACGGAGCGTTTAAGGGTTCTTTTTTAAAGGCAGGAGTTTATGTGGAATCTGAGCCAAAAATCCATGAAGTTTTCACTTTGGATGCAGAACAAAAACCCCGATATGTACACATCGGGGTGACACGGCTCAATCTGACCGTCCTTTAACCACAGGGATGCTGGCTGGTTCAATCCCTGCCTGCTGTCGTTGAGCCAGATTACATGTAATCCAAGCCTGGTGGCAGTGTGTGTGTGTGTGTGTGTGTGTGTGTGTGTGTTCTGATCCATGTGTGGAGTGGAGGGTGACCATCCAACTTTCTCCTCATTTTAACACCAACTGTCCTTGTTTCACCCCGCCGTCACTCTGCAGAGTAAAACAAAATGAGTCAATCAGTCATCTTCTGAACCGTTATCTCTGGCAGGGTGACGGGGGTCACACACACACACACACACACACACACACACACACACACACACACACACACACACACACACACACACACACACACACACTCATTCCTAGCAGCCGATCAATCTGACATGTATGTTTTTGGAGGAAACCAGTGAAAAGCCACACATACACATGTAGAACATGTAAACTACACACAGAAAGACCAGTGAGTTAAGCTCAAACCTCCAGGACTCAAACCACCTACCTTCTTGCTGTGGGGTCCCTGTGGTAACCACCGTGCCACCCGACACCATCGGTGTTTGTTCAATTTTACACACCACACTTTATTTACTTAAATTGGGGAAACAGGAACACTGGTCGTTCTGGTGCATCCGTGAGTTTCCTCTGGTCCATCGTTTTCCTCCTACTCTCCAAAACAATGTTAACTGAACAAACTTTTATCCATCATGAACAATCCTGACCATCCTCTCTACCATCACGGATAACCCTGACCATCCTCTCTACCATCACGGATAACCCTGACCATCCTCTCTACCATCATGGATAACCCTGACCATCCTCTCTACCATCATGGATAACCCTGACCGTCCTCTCTACCATCATGGATAACCCTGACCATCCTCTCTACCATCATGGATAACCCTGACCATCCTCTCTACCATCATGGATAACCCTGACCATCCTCTCTACCATCATGGTTAACCCTGACCATCCTCTCTACCATCATGGATAACCCTGACCATCCTCTCTACCATCATGGATAACCCTGACCATCCTCTCTACCATCATGGTTAACCCTGACCATCCTCTCTACCATCATGGATAACCCTGACCATCCTCTCTACCATCACGGATAACCCTGACCATCCTCTCTACCATCATGGATAACCCTGACCATCCTCTCTACCATCATGGATAACACTGACCATCCTCTCTACCATCATGGATAACCCTGACCATCCTCTCTACCATCATGGATAACCCTGACCATCCTCTCTACCATCATGAATAACCCTGACCATCCTCTCTACCATCATGGATAACCCTGACCATCCTCTCTACCATCATGGATAACCCTGACCATCCTCTCTACCATCATGGATAACTCTGACCATCCTCTCTACCATCATGGATAACTCTGACCATCCTCTCTACCATCATGGATAACCCTGACCATCCTCTCTACCATCATGGATAACCCTGACCATCCTCCAAACCATCATGGATAACCCTGACCATCCTCTCTACCATCATGGATAACCCTGACCATCCTCTCTACCATCAAGGATAACCCTGACCATCCTCTCTACCATCATGGATAACCCTGACCATCCTCTCTACCATCACGGATAACCCTGACCATCCTCTCTACCATCATGGTTAACCCTGACCATCCTCTCTACCATCATGGATAACCCTGACCATCCTCTCTACCATCATGGATAACCCTGACCATCCTCTCTACCATCATGGTTAACCCTGACCATCCTCTCTACCATCATAGATAACCCTGACCATCCTCTCTACCATCATGGATAACCCTGACCATCCTCTCTACCATCATGGTTAACCCTGACCATCCTCTCTACCATCATGGATAACCCTGACCATCCTCTCTACCATCATGGATAACCCTGACCATCCTCTCTACCATCATGGATAACCCTGACCATCCTCTCTACCATCATGGATAACCCTGACCATCCTCCAAACCATCATGGATAACCCTGACCATCCTCTCTACCATCATGGATAACCCTGACCATCCTCTCTACCATCATGGATAACCCTGACCATCCTCTCTACCATCATGGATAACCCTGACCATCCTCTCTACCATCATGGATAACCCTGACCATCCTCTCTACCATCATGGATAACTCTGACCATCCTCTCTACCATCATGGATAACCCTGACCATCCTCTCTACCATCATGGATAACTCTGACCATCCTCTCTACCATCATGGATAACCCTGACCATCCTCTCTACCATCATGGATAACTCTGACCATCCTCTCTACCATCACGGATAACCCTGACCATCCTCTCTACCATCATGAATAACCCTGACCATCCTCTCTACCATCATGGATACCCCCCCTCCACCTTGTTGTTGCCGTAACCCTTACCATCATACTCACAAACATAACAGGACAGAATTTTCTAACATTCAAACTCTGCAACATAATAAGTTAGCCTATGATGCAGCGGGGGTGAGAGAAACCTGGGCTTCCCGTCTGAGGCTGGTGCCCCCGCGACCCTGCCCCGGAAGACAACGACGGTCTGCTTCTGCTTTCCTCCTCCAGAGTCCCTGAAGACCACACGGTGGTGCGTTTAGGGGGATTCTGTAAATCTGAACGTTCTTCAGAAACAGACAGAAATGTGATTGGTCCTCGTTTCTGATTGGAGGGAAACGGTTACAGATCAGGTTGTCATCGCTGAGCGGTGGAGGTCCAACCTGCTGCACGCAGGGATGAAGCGGGGGTGCCATCCTGCAGCAGTGCAGAACGCCCCCACCCTCACAGTCCTTTAAATAACTCTCATAGAGTTTGTGTGCAGACCGGGTGCACGAGCACTGACCTGCTGAGCCAGCAGGAATCGTGCACGTGGGCTTTCTGCATATTTCATAGGCAGGGAGCGTGCGTGTGCACGGTGAGATGCTCCTCCGTGTCAGCGTGAACATTCACGCTTCTGAGATTTTCTGCTTCTTGTAAAGCGATTAAGTTTTTTTTTTTTTTTCTTCAGATCTTCCTCCTTTTTTTTTTTTTTTCTCACATCAGTTTCATCTTCACCGTTATGCTGTTGTCATGACGACGGTAATCAGATTAAATCTGGTCATGAGGCTGAAACAGCAGAGAAAAAGTTTCCGGAAACGAATCGGATTCAATCTGTAAAGTAAAAATTATTTTAGATAAAATCAGTCTTTTTTTTTTTTTTTTTTTCGTCAGCAAAGCTTTAAAATCCAGCCTGTCTTGTTGGTTCCATGCTGCTCAGAGTTCTTTACTTTGTTCAACACACTTTTAAGAATGACCTCAAAATAAGTCAGACATTTGTTTTCTTATTCGAAAGAACGAGATCGCGGATACAAGCGGCCGAAACGATCTTCCTCTGCAGGGTGGCTGGGCTCTCACTCACAGATTGGGTGAGGAGCTCGGTGTCGACACGCTCCTCCTCCAGGTTGAGAGAAGCTAGATGGGGTGGTTCGGGGATCTGGTCAGGATGCCCCCCGAGCGCCTAGCTGGTGAGGTGTTTTGGGCACGTCCCACCGGGAGGAGACCAAGAGGCAGACCCCAGGCCGGCTGGGGAACGACTCAGGTTCCTCCCGAGTGAGCTGGAGGACGCAGCCGCGGTGAGAGAAGCCTGGGCTTCCCGTCTCAGGCTGTTGCCCTGACGACCCGGTCTCAGATAAGCGGAAGACGGAGGAATGGAATTTGTTTTTCTCAGTTTGTTTGAAGTCGATGTTTCGCTGTGTGAAGTGACGTTACAATAAGAGTCGGGGGAGGCGTGGCTTCACTGGGGGGGGATATCTCAGTGGTAGAATGACCAAAGAGTTGATGGTTCGATTCTGGGTGAGCCCATCCCTAAATGTCCCTGGAAAAATAATGAGTTTAAATTGAGATGAAAACGTCTTCAAGTCCTGCTGCCGTAAAGGAATGAAAACTGTTGTAAAATCCTTAAATCAAACTGCTTTATAAACGAAACCAGGAACCCCCCCCCCCCCCCCACACACACACACACACACACCGGGGACGGCATGTCACACACACACACACACACACACACACACACACACACACACACACACACACACACACACACACACACACCGGGGACGGCATGTCACACACACACACACACACACACACACACACACACACACACACACACACACACACACCGGGGACAGCATGTCACACACACACACACACACACACACACACACACACACACACAGCCAGCAGTGTCCTGTTCCAGTAGGAGGAAACACAGACACCAGAAAACACCTTCAAAAATCTCAGCAAATATTTTACCTAAAATTTACAGAATCTGTAAAAACGGACTGAATTAGTCTCTTATTTTACCGTTTGGATCCGATCCGATCCGATCCGATCCGACCCGATCCGACCCGACCCGATCCGATCCGACCCGATCCGACCCGACCCGATCCGATCCGATCCGACCCGATCCGATCCGACCCGATCCGATCCGACCCGATCCGACCCGATCCGATCCGACCCGATCCGATCCGACCCGATCCGACCCGACCCGATCCGACCCGATCCGATCCGACCCGATCCGATCCGTCCCGATCCGATCCGACCCGACCCGATCCGACCCGACCCGATCCGATCCGTCCCGATCCGATCCGATCCGACCCGATCCGATCCGACCCGATCCGATCCGTCCCGACCCGATCCGACCCGACCCGATCCGACCCGACCCGACCCGATCCGTCCCGACCCGATCCGATCCGACCCGATCCGATCCGATCCGACCCGATCCGACCCGATCCGACCCGATCCGATCCGACCCGATCCGATCCGACCCGATCCGACACAATCCGATCCGATCCGACCCGACCCGATCCGACCCGATCCGACCCGATCCGATCCGATCCGACCCGATCCGACCCGATCCGACCCGATCCGATCCGATCCGACCCGATCCGATCCGATCCGATCCGACCCGATCCGATCCGATCCGTCCCAATCCGATCCGATCCGTCCCAATCCGTCCCGATCCGATCCGATCCGACCCGATCCGACCCGATCCGACCCGATCCGATCCGACCCGATCCGACCCGATCCGACCCGATCCGACCCGATCCGATCCGACCCGATCCGATCCGACCCGATCCGACCCGATCCGACCCGATCCGACCCGACCCGACCCGATCCGTCCCAATCCGACCCGATCCGATCCGAACCGATCCGATCCGACCCGATCCGATCCGACCCGATCCGACCCGACCCGATCCGACCCGATCTGACCCGATCCGATCCGACCCGATCCGACCCGACCCGATCCGACCCGATCCGACCCGATCCGACCCGATCCGATCCGACCCGATCCGACCCGATCCGACCCGATCCGATCCGACCCGATCCGACCCGACCCGACCCGACCCGATCCGACCCGATCCGACCCGATCCGACCCGACCCGATCCGACCCGATCCGACCCGATCCGATCCGATCCGACCCGATCCGATCCGTCCCGATCCGATCCGACCCGATCCGATCCGATCCGACCCGATCCGATCCGATCCGTCCCAATCCGTCCCGATCCGATCCGATCCGATCCGATCCGATCCGATCCGACCCGATCCGATCCGATCTGACCCGATCCGATCCGATCCGTCCCAATCCGTCCCGATCCGACCCGATCCGACCCGATCCGACCCGATCCGACCCGACCCGATCCGACCCGATCCGATCCGACACAATCCGACCCGATCCGACCCGATCCGACCCGACCCGATCCGACCCGATCCGACCCGATCCGATCCGACACAATCCGATCCGATCCGACCCGATCCGATCCGACCCGATCCGACCCGATCCGACCCGATCCGATCCGACCCGATCCGACCCGATCCGACCCGATCCGACCCGACCCGATCCGTCCCAATCCGACCCGATCCGATCCGACTCAAACCCCTTGACTTTAAATCTTGTCGTGTCTGAATCTATTACTAGTCCGTAGTAACCCGTCCTGGTCTCGGTGAGTCCTGTAGTACTAGTCCGTAGTAACCCGTCCTGGTCTCGGTGAGTCCTGTAGTACTAGTCCGTAGTGACCCGTCCTGGTCTCGGTGAGTCCTGTAGTACTAGTCCGTAGTAACCCGTCCTGGTCTCGGTGAGTCCTGTAGTACTAGTCCGTAGTGACCCGTCCTGGTCTCGGTGAGTCCTGTAGTACTAGTCCGTAGTAACCCGTCCTGGTCTCGGTGAGTCCTGTAGTACTAGTCCGTAGTGACCCGTCCTGGTCTCGGTGAGTCCTGTAGTACTAGTCCGTAGTGACCCGTCCTGGTCTCGGTGAGTCCTGTAGTACTAGTCCGTAGTAACCCGTCCTGGTCTCGGTGAGTCCTGTAGTACTAGTCCGTAGTGACCCGTCCTGGTCTCGGTGAGTCCTGTAGTTAATAACTCGTTCTGAATCATCCACAGAGAACTTCTCCGTTTTCCTCGTTAGTAGATTTAACGAGCTCATAAAGACGGTGCCGTTCTTATTTTATCGTATTTTCTGCACCAGTAAAAGCTGGGGTTACGTTATGTAGATCGTGATCGTACTGACACGCCTACTCGCCGCTCTCTGTTCAACAACCCACTGTCTCATTTGTCCTCTAACTGTGTTCATCCCGCTTTGTTCCCACGGAAACTCTGTTTAGTCTTCTTTACTTGGCGCAGCGCGTCCTCTCGCTTCCTCCACTTCCTCACCATTGATTGGTTAATGTTAAACTCTCTCGCTGCGGCTCTACGTGTTCTACTGCGTGACCGATCGCCATGAGTTTAAAGGTCCCCTATTATGCAAAACTGACTTTTATGAGGTTTTAACCTTTTATTTTACTTAGTACTACCCCAAACAATCCCCCAAAGTGTGTTTTATTGTGATTCATGCTATTTTGAGATATTTAAATTCAAAGTAAGGGGCGTGTTCTCCAAACCTCTAACGACTGGTGGAACATAGTGACGTACATCTGTTTTTTGTTCAGCCCCCTGCAGCTCAAACACCCTCCCCCACTTCTACCTGCTCTCCACCCTGATATCCACCCATTTCCGTGCTTCACTCTACTGTGAAGCACACCTCGCCCCTCCCGCTCCACGCTGTGCTGGGTGGGTGGGGAAATCACAATGAATGACAACCAATCGCAACCAACAGGGCGGGTCCCGGGAAAAAAAAAATAAAAAAAGACTGAAACAAGCTGTTTTGACTTCCGGGTAAAAATTCAACAGGATGAAATAAGGGACAAAAAAGGCATAATAGGGGACCTTTAAACTCTGCGGTGTAACAGTGTCTCTTGGTAGGAGCCATTTCCAGGTCTTTACACAAACATGAGAAATGAGACGCCAGCATGCACCGCGCACTACTTCTTCTACGGGGGAAATGGAGTCGGTGGCTGCTTACCGCAGTACGACACCTGTTGTAGCTCAATATTAATCCATATATAAGACGCTCCGGGTTAAAAGACGCATCGTGGACTTTAGAGAAAATTTAAGGTTTTTAGATGCACCTTATTGTACGGAAAATACGGTAGTTTATTTAGAACCAGTTCTCAGGTTCCTTCTATCAGATTGAAAATGATTTGTGCGGCACGGTGGCGCAGTGGGTAGCACAGTGACCTCACAGCAAGAAGATCATGGGTTGAAGTCCTGGGTGGGAACCAGGCTTGGAACACTGTTCTTTCTGTGTGGAGTTTGCATGTTCTCCCTGTGTATATAGGGGTTTTCTCTGGGTACTCCGGCTTCCTCTCACCCTCCAAAAACATATGCTAGGTTGATTGGCCGGTGTCAAATTACCCCTAGGAATGAATGTGTGTGTGTGTGTGTGTGTGTGTGTGTGTGTGTGTGGCCCCGCAACAGACTGGCGACCCGTTCGGGGTGTACCCTGCCCCTCGATTTGAATCTGCAGGGATGGGTTTCAGACGATGACTGACTGAATCCTGCTGGACGAATGAGGGATTACACAAACGTCCATCTCGGAGGTTTTGCGGATCTTTCGATCGATGAGACGATGATAAAAGTTTCAGAGACGTTCGTGTGTGAAGTAGAACTATTAGAACCTTTAGAACGTGTGTTTTATTTTATCGCGCTGCGGTCGGAGGAACATTAAACATGCAGCAGCAGCTAACGTGGTTAATCTGCTAACTAAGCAGCTTTCACGTCTAAACGACTTCCCACCTTAGTGAAGACGAGCTGTCTGTCTTCATGAGGACCCACCTTAGTGAAGACGAGCTGTCTGTCTTCATGAGGACCCACCTTAGTGAAGACGAGCTGTCTGTCTTCATGAGGACCCCTCTTTATTCCCTCCGGACTGATCTGATGTCCTCTAACGACCCCGCATTCACCAGCTTCCCCTCGTTTATCTGGTCATCAGCACCTGAAAGCTTTTCTCACAGTCAGGACGAAACGTTCCGATGGAGAACGAAGTGTCACCGTTTGGTGCAGAATGCAGAGAGGACAGTTTAAACTGGTTTAGTGGAAGCAGAGAGGACAGTTTAAACTGGTTTAATGGAAGCAGAGAGGACAGTTTAAACTGGTTTAGTGGAAGCAGAGAGGACAGTTTAAACTGGTTTAGTGGAAGCAGAGAGGACAGTTTAAACTGGTTTAATGGAAGCAGAGAGGACAGTTTAAACTGGTTTAATGGAAGCAGAGAGGACAGTTTAAACTGGTTTAGTGGAAGCAGAGAGGACAGTTTAAACTGGTTTAGTGGAAGCAGAGAGGACAGTTTAAACTGGTTTAATGGAAGCAGAGAGGACAGTTTAAACTGGTTTAATGGAAGCAGAGAGGACAGTTTAAACTGGTTTAATGGAATGCAGAGAGGACAGTTTAAACTGGTTTAATGGAAGCAGAGAGGACAGTTTAAACTGGTTTAATGGAAGCAGAGAGGACAGTTTAAACTGGTTTAATGGAAGCAGAGAGGACAGTTTAAACTGGTTTAGTGGAAGCAGAGAGGACAGTTTAAACTGGTTTAATGGAAGCAGAGAGGACAGTTTAAACTGGTTTAATGGAAGCAGAGAGGACAGTTTAAACTGGTTTAATGGAAGCAGAGAGGACAGTTTAAACTGGTTTAATGGAAGCAGAGAGGACAGTTTAAACTGGTTTAATGGAAGCAGAGAGGACAGTTTAAACTGGTTTAATGGAAGCAGAGAGGACAGTTTAAACTGGTTTAACGGAAGCAGAGAGGACAGTTTAAACTGGTTTAATGGAAGCAGAGAGGACAGTTTAAACTGGTTTAACGGAAGCAGAGAGGACAGTTTAAACTGGTTTAACGGAAGCAGAGAGGACAGTTTAAACTGGTTTAATGGAAGCAGAGAGGACAGTTTAAACTGGTTTAATGGAAGCAGAGAGGACAGTTTAAACTGGTTTAATGGAAGCAGAGAGGACAGTTTAAACTGGTTTAGTGGAAGCAGAGAGGACAGTTTAAACTGGTTTAATGGAAGCAGAGAGGACAGTTTAAACTGGTTTAATGGAAGCAGAGAGGACAGTTTAAACTGGTTTAATGGAAGCAGAGAGGACAGTTTAAACTGGTTTAATGGAAGCAGAGAGGACAGTTTAAACTGGTTTAATGGAAGCAGAGAGGACAGTTTAAACTGGTTTAGTGGAAGCAGAGAGGACAGTTTAAACTGGTTTAATGGAAGCAGAGAGGACAGTTTAAACTGGTTTAATGGAAGCAGAGAGGACAGTTTAAACTGGTTTAATGGAAGCAGAGAGGACAGTTTAAACTGGTTTAATGGAAGCAGAGAGGACAGTTTAAACTGGTTTAATGGAAGCAGAGAGGACAGTTTAAACTGGTTTAATGGAAGCAGAGAGGACAGTTTAAACTGGTTTAATGGAAGCAGAGAGGACAGTTTAAACTGGTTTAGTGGAAGCAGAGAGGACAGTTTAAACTGGTTTAACGGAAGCAGAGAGGACAGTTTAAACTGGTTTAACGGAAGCAGAGAGGACAGTTTAAACTGGTTTAATGGAAGCAGAGAGGACAGTTTAAACTGGTTTAATGGAAGCAGAGAGGACAGTTTAAACTGGTTTAATGGAAGCAGAGAGGACAGTTTAAACTGGTTTAATGGAAGCAGAGAGGACAGTTTAAACTGGTTTAACGGAAGCAGAGAGGACAGTTTAAACTGGTTTAACGGAAGCAGAGAGGACAGTTTAAACTGGTTTAACGGAAGCAGAGAGGACAGTTTAAACTGGTTTAATGGAAGCAGAGAGGACAGTTTAAACTGGTTTAATGGAAGCAGAGAGGACAGTTTAAACTGGTTTAATGGAAGCAGAGAGGACAGTTTAAACTGGTTTAATGGAAGCAGAGAGGACAGTTTAAACTGGTTTAATGGAAGCAGAGAGGACAGTTTAAACTGGTTTAGTGGAAGCAGAGAGGACAGTTTAAACTGGTTTAATGGAAGCAGAGAGGACAGTTTAAACTGGTTTAATGGAAGCAGAGAGGACAGTTTAAACTGGTTTAATGGAAGCAGAGAGGACAGTTTAAACTGGTTTAATGGAAGCAGAGAGGACAGTTTAAACTGGTTTAATGGAAGCAGAGAGGACAGTTTAAACTGGTTTAATGGAAGCAGAGAGGACAGTTTAAACTGGTTTAATGGAAGCAGAGAGGACAGTTTAAACTGGTTTAATGGAAGCAGAGAGGACAGTTTAAACTGGTTTAATGGAAGCAGAGAGGACAGTTTAAACTGGTTTAATGGAAGCAGAGAGGACAGTTTAAACTGGTTTAATGGAAGCAGAGAGGACAGTTTAAACTGGTTTAATGGAAGCAGAGAGGACAGTTTAAACTGGTTTAATGGAAGCAGAGAGGACAGTTTAAACTGGTTTAATGGAAGCAGAGAGGACAGTTTAAACTGGTTTAATGGAAGCAGAGAGGACAGTTTAAACTGGTTTAATGGAAGCAGAGAGGACAGTTTAAACTGGTTTAATGGAAGCAGAGAGGACAGTTTAAACTGGTTTAATGGAAGCAGAGAGGACAGTTTAAACTGGTTTAATGGAAGCAGAGAGGACAGTTTAAACTGGTTTAATGGAAGCAGAGAGGACAGTTTAAACTGGTTTAATGGAATGCAGAGAGGACAGTTTAAACTGGTTTAATGGAAGCAGAGAGGACAGTTTAAACTGGTTTAGTGGAAGCAGAGAGGACAGTTTAAACTGGTTTAATGGAAGCAGTGAGGACAGTTTAAACTGGTTTAATGGAAGCAGAGAGGACAGTTTAAACTGGTTTAATGGAAGCAGTGAGGACAGTTTAAACTGGTTTAATGGAAGCAGAGAGGACAGTTTAAACTGGTTTAATGGAAGCAGTGAGGACAGTTTAAACTGGTTTAATGGAAGCAGTGAGGACAGTTTAAACTGGTTTAATGGAAGCAGAGAGGACAGTTTAAACTGGTTTAATGGAAGCAGAGAGGACAGTTTAAACTGGTTTAATGGAAGCAGTGAGGACAGTTTAAACTGGTTTAATGGAAGCAGAGAGGACAGTTTAAACTGGTTTAATGGAAGCAGAGAGGACAGTTTAAACTGGTTTAATGGAAGCAGAGAGGACAGTTTAAACTGGTTTAATGGAAGCAGAGAGGACAGTTTAAACTGGTTTAATGGAAGCAGAGAGGACAGTTTAAACTGGTTTAATGGAAGCAGAGAGGACAGTTTAAACTGGTTTAATGGAAGCAGAGAGGACAGTTTAAACTGGTTTAATGGAAGCAGAGAGGACAGTTTAAACTGGTTTAATGGAAGCAGAGAGGACAGTTTAAACTGGTTTAATGGAAGCAGAGAGGACAGTTTAAACTGGTTTAATGGAAGCAGAGAGGACAGTTTAAACTGGTTTAATGGAAGCAGAGAGGACAGTTTAAACTGGTTTAATGGAAGCAGAGAGGACAGTTTAAACTGGTTTAATGGAAGCAGAGAGGACAGTTTAAACTGGTTTAATGGAAGCAGAGAGGACAGTTTAAACTGGTTTAGTGGAAGCAGAGAGGACAGTTTAAACTGGTTTAGTGGAAGCAGAGAGGACAGTTTAAACTGGTTTAGTGGAAGCAGAGAGGACAGTTTAAACTGGTTTAATGGAAGCAGAGAGGACAGTTTAAACTGGTTTAATGGAAAGCAGAGAGGACAGTTTAAACTGGTTTAATGGAAGCAGAGAGGACAGTTTAAACTGGTTTAGTGGAAGCAGAGAGGACAGTTTAAACTGGTTTAATGGAAGCAGAGAGGACAGTTTAAACTGGTTTAATGGAAGCAGAGAGGACAGTTTAAACTGGTTTAATGGAAGCAGAGAGGACAGTTTAAACTGGTTTAATGGAAGCAGAGAGGACAGTTTAAACTGGTTTAGTGGAAGCAGAGAGGACAGTTTAAACTGGTTTAGTGGAAGCAGAGAGGACAGTTTAAACTGGTTTAGTGGAAGCAGAGAGGACAGTTTAAACTGGTTTAATGGAAGCAGAGAGGACAGTTTAAACTGGTTTAGTGGAAGCAGAGAGGACAGTTTAAACTGGTTTAGTGGAAGCAGAGAGGACAGTTTAAACTGGTTTAATGGAAGCAGAGAGGACAGTTTAAACTGGTTTAGTGGAAGCAGAGAGGACAGTTTAAACTGGTTTAATGGAAGCAGAGAGGACAGTTTAAACTGGTTTAATGGAAGCAGAGAGGACAGTTTAAACTGGTTTAATGGAAGCAGAGAGGACAGTTTAAACTGGTTTAATGGAAGCAGAGAGGACAGTTTAAACTGGTTTAATGGAAGCAGTGTTTCCAGTTTGGAGGTTTAGGTTTATCTATTGATGAAGTTTAGATTCTTTTCTGTTAAATTTAGAATAAATGTTAAAAATTTTTGTTTTTTTTATTAAAGGTTTGGATCTTTGGAAAAAAATATGATGAAGAACTTAAATTATGTTCCAATCTTTTCTGTTTAAAGAAGAAATTTAAGTTATTATTTCTCAAAAAATTTGCAAGTCTTGATGGTTAATTTCAAGTTTCTATGTGTAAAGGGTGGAGACGGTGGAGACGGTGGCCGCGTGGTTAGCGCGTTCGCCCGCGGACCGGAAGGTCGCGGGTTCGCGGCCCACGGACAGTACGTCTAGGGTCCTTGGAGAAGACACCTAGCCCCCGCTTCTCCCACCATTGGCGCCGTTGAAGGGCAGCCTGCTGCGGTGTAAGGAGTGCAGCAAGCAAATTTCCCCATGAGGGATGAATAGAGTAATTCAAAATAAAAAAAAATAAAAAGTAAAGAATTTAAAGTAGTAATTTTAAAACTCTTTATTTGACGTGACTTTTCTCTCATTTTTTGGATCCCAGTGAATTTCTGTTTATATATTTATATCATTTTGTTTTCATAATGATACGTAATGATTTGTTTTCAAAAGCGTCGGCGTAACAAGCATCTGCTTCAGCCGATACCTTTTCGGTTCTTTTGTTTTATATAAGTTCAGAAAAAAATGTAAATTTATTTATTTGTAAATGTACAATTTGACTGAAATAAAAGATAAAAGAAAGAAAGAAGAAGCACCTTTTTTTATTATTATTTCGGTCACATTGAAATTCACACTAAAGAAAGTTACTTTTTTTTTTTTAATTGTATTTTACCAACGGACCAAAAAAGTATGGGCTGAAGCAGACGCTTATAAGGCCGACCCTTTTTCAAATCACCATGAAAACAAAAATATATAAGTAAATATTCAGAAATCCATCATAATACATAAAATAAAAAGTAGAACATCAAATGAAAAAGTAAAACAATTGTTACTTTAAATTCCGTTTCTTTCCGTTCGTTCTGTTATCTTCCGCTTGTTCCGGGGTCGGGTCGCGGGGGCAACATTCTCAAGCGGGCAGCCCAGGCCTCTCTCTCCCCGGCTGCATCCTCTTGCTCACCTGGAAGGATCCCAAGTCGTTCCCCGGCCAGCTGTGAGACACAGTCTCTCCAGCAGGTCCGGGGTCTGCCCCTTGGTCTCCTCCCGGTGGGACGTGCCCAAAACACCTCGCCCGCGAGGCGCGAGGGCGGCATTTTGAACAGATGCCCGAACCACCCCATCTGGCTCCTCTCGACCTGGAGGAGGAGCGGCTTGACACCGAGCTCCTCCCGGATGGCAGAGCTCCTCACCCGATCTCTGAGTGAGAGCCCAGCCACCCTGTGGAGGAAGCTCATTTCGGCCGCTTGTACCCGCAATCTCATTCTTTTGGTCACCACCCACAGCTGGTGACCATAGGGGATGGTAGGAATGTAGATCCTGGTTACCATGGTGAGGGTAGGAACGTAGATCCTGGTTACCATGGTGAGGGTAGGAACGTAGATCCTGGTTACCATGGTGAGGGTAGGAACGTAGATCCTGGTTACCATGGTGAGGGTAGGAACGTAGATCCTGGTTACCGTGGTGAGAGTAGGAACGTAGATCCTGGTTACCGTGGTGAGGGTAGGAACGTAGATCCTGGTTACCGTGGTGAGAGTAGGAACGTAGATCCTGGTTACCGTGGTGAGGGTAGGAACGTAGATCCTGGTTACCATGGTGAGGGTAGGAACGTAGATCCTGGTTACCATGGTGAGGGTAGGAACGTAGATCCTGGTTACCATGGTGAGGGTAAGAACGTAGATCCTGGTTACCATGGTGAGGGTAGGAACGTAGATCCTGGTTACCATGGTGAGGGTAGGAACGTAGATCCTGGTTACCATGGTGAGGGTAGGAACATAGATCCTGGTTACCATGGTGAGGGTAGGAACGTAGATCCTGGTTACCATGATGAGGGTAGGAACGTAGATCCTGGTTACCATGGTGAGGGTAGGAACGTAGATCCTGGTTACCATGGTGAGGGTAGGAACGTAGATCCTGGTTACCATGGTGAGGGTAGGAACGTAGATCCACTTGTAAATCGAGAGCTTTGCTTTTCGGCTCAGCTCTCTCTTTACCACGACGGACCGATGCAGCGTCCTAGTTATTGCTGATGCCGCGCCGATCCGCCTGTCGATCTCCCGCTCCATCTTTCCCCCACTTGTGAACAAGATAGGTAGGTAGGTGGGTGGGTGGGGGTGTAGGTAGGTGGGTAGGTAGGTGGGTTGGTGGGGGTGTAGGTAGGTGGGTATGTAGGTGGGTGGGTGGGGGTGTAGTTAGGTATGTAGGTAGGTGGGTGGGGGTGTAGGTAGTTAGGTATGTAGGTGGGTGGGTGGGGGTGTAGGTAGGTGGGTAGGTAGGTGGGTGGGTGGGGGTGTAGGTAGGTGGGTAGGTAGGTGGGTGGGTGGGGGTGTAGGTAGGTATGTAGGTAGGTGGGTGGATGGGGGTGTAGGTAGGTGGGTAGGTATGTAGGTAGGTGGGTGGGGGTGTAGGTAGGTGGGTAGGTAGGTGGGTGGATGGGGGTGTAGGTAGGTGGGTAGGTAGGTGGGTGGGTGGGGGTGTAGGTAGGTGGGTGGGGGTGTAGGTAGGTGGGTAGGTATGTAGGTAGGTGGGTGGGGGTGTAGGTAGGTATGTAGGTAGGTGGGTGGGGGTGTAGGTAGGTATGTAGGTAGGTGGGTGGGTGGGGGTGTAGGTAGGTATGTAGGTATGTAGGTAGGTGGGTGGGGGTGTAGGTAGGTAGGTATGTAGGTAGGTGGGTGGGTGGGGGTGTAGGTAGGTATGTAGGTATGTAGGTAGGTGGGTGGGGGTGTAGGTAGGTATGTAGGTAGGTGGGTGGGTGGGGGTGTAGGTAGGTATGTAGGTATGTAGGTAGGTGGGTGGGTAGGTGGGTTGGTGGGGGTGTAGGTAGGTATGTAGGTATGTAGGTAGGTGGGTGGGGGTGTAGGTAGGTGGGTAGGTAGGTGGGTGGGTGGGGGTGTAGGTAGGTATGTAGGTATGTAGGTAGGTGGGTGGGGGTGTAGGTAGGTAGGTATGTAGGTAGGTGGGTAGGTAGGTGGGTTGGTGGGGGTGTAGGTAGGTATGTAGGTATGTAGGTAGGTGGGTGGGGGTGTAGGTAGGTAGGTATGTAGGTAGGTGGGTGGGTGGGGGTGTAGGTAGGTGGGTAGGTAGGTGGGTTGGTGGGTGGGGGTGTAGGTAGGTAGGTATGTAGGTAGGTGGGTTGGTGGGGGTGTAGGTAGGTAGGTGGGTGGGGGTGTAGGTAGGTAGGTAGGTAGGTGGGTGGGGGTGTAGGTAGGTAGGTATGTAGGTAGGTGGGTGGGTGGGGGTGTAGGTAGGTGGGTAGGTAGGTGGGTTGGTGGGGGTGTAGGTAGGTATGTAGGTATGTAGGTAGGTGGGTGGGGGTGTAGGTAGGTAGGTATGTCGGTAGGTGGGTGGGTGGGGGTGTAGGTAGGTATGTAGGTAGGTGGGTGGGTGGGGGTGTAGGTATGTAGATAGGTATGTAGGTAGGTGGGTAGATAAAACTTTATTAATCTCCCGCAGGATAAATTGTGGCATCCAGCAGCAACATAAATCACACAAACTGTACATAAAAATAAATAAAAACAACACACACACATAATAAAACACACTCAGTTCCTTCCAGAAACATCTGTCTGAGGGCTGAAGGGGTGAACGACCTCCTAAAGAACTCAGTCCTGCAGCACAGTGAGAGGAACCTGAAACTTCAGGTCGTCTTCTGGTTCGTGATAACATCATGAAGAGCAGGGGTGGGTAATTAATTTTTATCAGGGGCCGCATGAGAAGCCTGAA
>LR738561.1:18018351-18025851 GCA_902685375.1 Neostethus bicornis
TTTTACTCAGGTTAGTATAAATGGATCCAGTTTTCAGTCCATTTCATTCAGATTGAAAATGATTTCCAGATGGAAGTCGAAACGTCTCGTTGAAGAATTAAACTGTCCAGAAGACTTTTTAAAACTTTTTCTACAAGAAGAAGGATTGCTGTATTCATCCCTCAGCGTGCTGCACTCCTTACACCGCAGCAGGCTGCCCTTCGACGGCACCAATGATGGGAGAAACGGGGGTTATGTGTCTTCTCCAAGGATCCTAGACATGGTGCTCTTTGTGGGATGCGAAACCCGCGAACTTCTGGTCCACGCGAACGATCAAACCACTGAGCTGCCGTTTGTCCTCCCAGAAAAAAACAAGATACTTAAGAGTCGTTTGGAAGGCACTTCACACTCAGAGACTAGGACTAGGAGACTCTAATTAAATCTTAAAAACATCTCTGCTCCTCAGTGTGTAGGTCAGGGACAGGTGTTGATGACTCTTTCTGGGTTTAGTGTCTAGTTAGCAGCTGAGCAGCTCAGTGGTTAGAGCGTTCACGCCATTGTTGTTTTTGGCAGCCATCTAAGTTTTTGTTTCAGTCTTCGTGTTTGGACGAATTTTAATTTAAGTTTTAGTCACGAAAACCCAAAAGAGTTTTCGTCTAGTTTTCGTCATGGGAGACTTAGAACGTTTTTCCTCTAGTTTTAGGGTAAAAAATTTCTTACTTTAACGATCATGTCTTTATCACTGAGAATAATGCAGGTTATTTGTTTAAAAAAAAAAAAAAAAAACTCTGCCGAGCTTTAATTTGCGCAAAATCATCAAACATTTTAAAACAACGTAAAATAAATATAATTTTTTAGTGAGTGAGGAACGTTGTAACTTATTCATACTTAAAAATAACACCTCTTAATGACCCTGTAAACAAAGTAAACATTGTACTGTCTCTTTAAATCAGTCGTTAGCGCAAACAAACACTTTAATTTCATGTAAACTGCTGTACATGTGGATTTTTTTTTTTTTTTAAAGCGTCAGCAGCTCAAAAACACATGGTTTAAATAAGTTAGGGGCGGGCATCATAAGCTCCGCCTTCACACCGCTCGTTTTCAGACCTTCTACATATTGTTTTCTTTTTTTTTGTAAGAAAATGTTTTAATGTCTGGAAAAAAAAAACCTATTAAAACCAAGCTAACAGGAAGTTAGCATTAGCTTGAAGTTAGCATGCTGTTTAAAAATGTGGAAAACTTTAAGTTTCTGATCATCAAGGTCCTTTGTTACTGTTGTGGTGTGTAACTTTCTCGTGGCTGCAGGTGTGTGTGTGTGTGTGTGTGTGTGTGTGTGTGTGGTGGGGGGGGGGTGCGTGCCGCCGTGAGAGACAGATGCACCCGCTCTGTTTTTTTCTTTTCACAGACAGAAATATTAAAGTCTGGCGCTTATTTTGTTACATTTTCGTCACCAAAAAGTCGCATTTAGTTTGTTATCAGCTCGACCACGGGGAGACGGTAGCTCAGTGGTTAGAGCGTTCGCGCGGACCGGATGGTCGCGGGTTTGCATGCATCCCACAGGGAGCACGTCTAGGGTCCTTGGAGAAGACACCTAACCCCCGCTTCTCCCACCATTGGCGCCGTTGAAGGGCAGCCTGCTGCGGTGTAAGGAGTGCAGCAAACAAATTTCCCTGGTGAGGGATGACCCCTCCTGGGGTCTCAAGACACCTCAAAGTCCTTTCAGGTAGTGGAGAGAGCGGCCATGCTGATTGGTCTAGAGACAGTGTGGTGAGAGCGGCCATGCTGATTGGTCTAGAGACAGTGTGGTGAGAGCGGCCATGCTGATTGGTCTAAAGACAGTGTGGTGAGAGCGGCCATGCTGATTGGTCTAGAGACAGTGTGGTGAGAGCGGCCATGCTGATTGGTCTAGAGACAGTGTGGTGAGAGCGGCCATGCTGATTGGTCTAGAGACAGTGTGGTGAGAGCGGCCATGCTGATTGGTCTAGAGACAGTGTGGTGAGAGCGGCCATGCTGATTGATTGGTCTAGAGACAGTGTGGTGAGAGCGGCCATGCTGATTGGTCTAGAGACAGTGTGGTGAGAGCGGCCATGCTGATTGGTCTAGAGACAGTGTGGTGAGAGCGGCCATGCTGATTGGTCTAGAGACAGTGTGGTGAGAGCGGCCATGCTGATTGATTGGTCTAGAGACAGTGTGGTGAGAGCGGCCATGCTGATTGGTCTAGAGACAGTGTGGTGAGAGCGGCCATGCTGATTGGTCTAGAGACAGTGTGGTGAGAGCGGCCATGCTGATTGGTCTAGAGACAGTGTGGTGAGAGCGGCCATGCTGATTGATTGGTCTAGAGACAGTGTGGTGAGAGCGGCCATGCTGATTGGTCTAGAGACAGTGTGGTGAGAGCGGCCATGCTGATTGGTCTAGAGACAGTGTGGTGAGAGCGGCCATGCTGATTGGTCTAGAGACAGTGTGGTGAGAGCGGCCATGCTGATTGGTCTAGAGACAGTGTGGTGACAGGAAATAATTAAGAAGCACTGGTTTAAAGTCAGAAAATTTTTCATCTTCAGCTTTAATCGGTGACAGAAAAAAGAAACGTCCTGATTGGACGATTTGAGACGTTTATTCTTTATTTGTCCTCGTTTGTTTTAACGGTTCTTCGTTTACCAGCGTTACAGAGTCTGTGGCAGGCAGTGGTAACGTTGTTGGTTTTGGCAGCCATCTTGTTTTTGTTTTAGTCTTCGTCTTTGGACGAAAGTTAATTAAATTTAAGTCACGTTTTCGTTTCTCTTCATATATTTATTTTAGTCACGTTTTCGTCAACAAAAACTCAAAAGAGTTTTTGTTTAGATTTAGTGTAAAAAAACAAACAAACAAACAAAACCGTTAAACGTTGTGTCTTTATTACTGAAAACGATGCAGATTATTTGTTCAAAAAACAAACAAACAAAAAAAACTCTGCCGAGCTTTAACTAAACATCAAACATAGTAAAACAACATAAAATAAATATAATTTTTTCGGTGAGTGAGGAACGTTGTAACTTATTCATACTTAAAAAAAACTCCTCTTAATAACCTGTAAACAAAGTAAACATCGGGATTTTTTTTTCATGTTTTTTTTTGAGGGAAAAATTCGGGATTTTTTTTTTTTTTTGCAATATTTCGTGACTTCGTCGTACTATTGTACCGTGTCTTTAAATGAGTCGTTACCACAACCAAACACTTTTAATTTGATGTAAACTGCTTTACATGTGGATTTTTTTTATTTTTAAAGAGACAGCAGCTCAAAAACACACAGTTTAAAAGAGGAAGGGGCGGGACTCAGAAGCTCCGCCTTCAGACTGATCCTTTACAGAACTACATATTGTTTTCTTTTGTAAGAAAATGTTTAAATGTCTGGAGAAAAAAAATAAACTACTACTACAAAAAAAAAACTACTAGTACTACTAGTACTTCTAGTAAATCTGAAGCTGAGCCCAGACAATATTCCATAACCAGCTGGGCGGTGTGTTCTCGCAGGTAACATCCCTTGTACTCTATGGTGTTTGGATGCTGGATTCTTTACAGTACTAGTAGTACTGGTAGTACTACTAGTACTACTACTAAAAACCTACTACAATCAAGCTAACTAAGGATCTGATGAAAAACAATTATTCAACCAGTGCAATAATTGTTTTTTCTTTAATTCTTTTTTCCTTTAATTTCTGTAAAGAAATATTTGGAAGTCCATGTTTTCTTGAACATTCTTTATCAACTTTTCTTTTCTTGGGGTGTGCCGACATCTTGGGGATAACCTGGCGATCAGCATCACCTTCACTCACACACGTGTATACGCGAGTGAAGGTGCTACGTCTACGACGTGCATACGTAGCGACGTAACGCTTTTCAAAATAAAAGTTCAAAATAAAAGTTAAAAAGTTTAATTTATGGTGTTTATGATTGGCCTCACGCGGGCCGGACAGGGACGTACAAAGGGCCTGATGTGGCCCGCGGGCCTTAATTTGCCCAGGTCTGATCTTCATGATGTTATCACGACCCAGAAGACGACCTGAAGTTTCAGGTTCCTCTCACTGCGCTGCAGGACTGAGTTCTTTAGGAGGTCGTTCACCCCTTCAGCCCTCAGACAGATGTTTCTGGAAGGAACTGAGTCCTAGTTTATTTTGTGTGTGTGTTGTTTTTATTTATTTGTACAGTTTGTGTGATTTCTGTTGCTGCTGGACGCCAGAATTTATCCTGCGGGAGATTAATAGAGTTTTATCTACCCACCTACCTACATACCTATCTACATACCTACCTACCTACCTACCTATCTACATACCTACCTACCTACCGATCTATCTACCTACCCACCCACCCACCCACCTACACACTCACCCACCTATCTACCTACCTACCTACCTACCTACCGATCTATCTATCTACCTACATGCCGACCGATCGACCGACCTCCCTACATACCTACCTATCTATCTATCTACCTACCCACCTACCTATATATCTACTGACCGAAATATCTACCTACCTATCTACCGACCGACCTACCTACCTATCATCTACCTACCTTTCCGGGCAGAGCGCCTGGTGAGCGTTTCTATGGTGATCTGCTTTACGTACAGAGGGATATCCCGACTCAAACACACACACCGGTTACATCCTGTTGGGTTCAACTCCACCACACACACACTCTGTAGCTCTGTGTGTGTGTGTGTGTGTGTGTGTGTGTGTGTGTGTGTGTGTGTGTGTTTGTAGAATTACACAGAGGGCAGATTGTGGTCACCTCCATTTATTCTGCCCTGACGCTCACGTGTGAAGGGTTGTGTTAATATGAGGCGGTGCGATGCTCCGTGTGAGTGATTCTGTGTGTGCGTGTGTATGTGTGTGAGTGTGTGTGTGTGTGTGAGTGTGTGTGTGTGTGTGTGTGTTGGCAGTACAAGCCAAAGTATGCTAATAGATGCTGTTGTGACTCCATCGCGCTGAATGGAGGCCGTAACCCACACACACATTACCATATTCATTCAGCTCGCAGAATAGATTGCCTCATTGTTTGTGTGTGTGTGTGTGTTTACTCGTGTGTGTGTGTTTACTCGTGTGTGTGTGTTTACTCGTGTGTGTGTTTCCCCTGATTTGTGCTGGATTGCAACTTATTTTAAAGAGTCATTTTGAAAACGCACACAGTCTGTCTCTGGGTTTTTCTGGCTTTCTTTCACACACACACACACACACACACACACAAACACACGGACACGTGTGTACACACACACACACACACACACACACACTCACACATACACACAGTCTACGTGGGTTTAAACCTTCGCTCATAAAATGTGTTCAGAGAAAAGTAGTTACCATCAAATTGGCTGTGTGGCTGAAATTGAACATCAGCACAAAACACTGGTGAACAAAGACACACACACACACACACACACACACACACACACACACACACACACACACACACACACACACTCTCCCACCTTCTCTCTCTCTCACACACACACACACACACACACACACACCTTCTCTCTCACACATACACTAGTCGTTCTCATTGTAATCTGGTTCTCTCCCTGGTTCCTGCTCTCCATCAGCTGGGTGCAGATTGCCTGCAGTGCTGATAGAGTTCTGTGTTTACCTGTCATCTGTGTGTGTATGTGTGTGTGTGTGTGTGTGTGTGTGGTGGGGGAGAGAGAGGGAATGGGGGGGGACTAGTGGGAGTGGGCGTAGGGGCGTCAGGTCAAGTTATTATTACAGCGGCAGCTGTGGAGGTGTTTGAGAGGACGGTGGGGAACCTGAAGACTCTGGAGGGGTTTTAGATTCAAGGAGATGAGGATGGGATCGGGAGGACGGGGAGGACCAGGAGGACCGGGAGGGCCAGGAGGACCGGGAGGACCGGGAACCAGGAGGGCCAGGAAGACTGTGAGGACCGGGAGGAACACACTGCGCAGCCTCATCTGGGGTCTTGTTTATAAGACGTGTTTACATTCGGATCCATGCACACGCAGACTTCCAGTATAATCTGTAAAGACGTGTGAGGGTGTGGATTTTATCTCTAAGCAAAGACAAAAGCAGGGAAACGATAAGATGCGGGGAAACGAGGAGGCCGAAGCTCTTAGGGGAGGCATAGGCTTCATGGTAAACATGAAGCCTATGAGACATGAGGACATGAGGTAGACATGAGGTATGACTGGACAACTACAGCTAATGTGATCAGGGAGACAGGCAAGATAGTACTTGGTGTGTCATCTGGAAGGAAGATAGATAGAGAGACGTGGTGGTGGAATGAGGACGTGCAGGATTGTATCAAAAGAAAGAGGCTGGCTAAGAAGAAGTGGGACACTGAGAGGACTGAAGAGAATAAGCAAGGTACAGGTAGATACAGTGTAAGGTTAAAGTAGAGGTGGCAAAGGCAAAACAAGCAGCCTATGATGACCTATACGCTAGGCTGAACAGCAAGGAGGGAGAGATGGACCTATACAGGTTGGCAAGACAGAGAGACAAAGATGGGAAGGATGTGCAGCAAGTTAGAGTGATTAAAGACAGGAATGGATGTCTCTTGACAGATGCCAGTAATGTGATGGGAAGATGGAAAGAGTACTTTGAAGAGTTGATGAATGAAGAAAATGAAAGAGAACAAAGAGTAGAAGACGTTACCAAAGTGGACCGGAAAGTGGCTAGGATCAGTAAGGTAGAAATAAAGAGGGCACTGAAGAGGATGAAGACTGGAAAGGCTCTGGGTCCTGATGATATCCCTGTAGAAGTATGGAAGTGTTTAGGAGAAGTGGCAGTAGAGTTTCTGACTGGGCTGTTTAACAGGATATTAGAAAGTGAGAAGATGCCTGATGAATGGAGGAGAAGTGTGCTGGTTCCTATTTTTAAGAACAAGGGAGATGTACAGAGTTGTGGTAACTACAGAGGAATTAAACTGATCAGTCATACGATGAAATTATGGGAAAAAGTTGTGGAAGGTAGGTTAAGGTCTGAAGTAAGAATGTGTGAGCAGCAGTATGGTTTAAAAAGAGCACTACAGATGCAGTATTAGCCTTGAGGATGCTGATAGAGAAGTACAGGGAAGGTCAGAGGGTACTGCACTGTGTCTTCGTAGATCTTGAGAAAGCGCATGACAGGGTACCTAGAGAAGAACTATGGTATTGTATGAGGAAGTCTGGTGTGACAGAGAAGTATATCAGAGTGGTCCAGGACATGTATGAGGGCTGTAAGACAGTGGTGAGGTGTGCTGTAGGTGTGACAGAGGAGTTCAGTGTGAAGGTGGGACTGCACCAGGGATCTGCTCTGAGCCCTTTGCTGTTTGCTATGGTGATGGACAGGCTGACAGACGAGGTCAGACAGGAATCCCCATGGACAATGATGTTTGCAGATGACATTGTGATCTTGTAGTGAGAGGAGGGAAGAGGTGGAGGAAAAGCTGGAGAGGTGGAGGTTTGAAGATTAGTCAGAGTAAAACAGAGTACATGTGTGTGAATGAGAGGGATCCAAATGGAAAAGTGAGGTTACAGGAAGAAGAGATGAAGA
>LR738561.1:18030851-18045851 GCA_902685375.1 Neostethus bicornis
GGAACGTAAATCCTGGTTACCACGGTGAGGGTAGGAACATAGATCCTGGTTACCATGGTGAGTGTAGGAACGTAGATCCTGGTTACCATGGTCAGGGTAGGAACGTAGATCCTGGTTACCATGGTGAGGGTAGGAACGTAGATCCTGGTTACCATGGTCAGGGTAGGAACATAGATCCTGGTTACCATGGTGAGGGT
This sequence comes from Neostethus bicornis, assembly GCA_902685375.1. Lineage (NCBI taxonomy): Eukaryota > Metazoa > Chordata > Actinopteri > Atheriniformes > Phallostethidae > Neostethus > Neostethus bicornis. Next base: position 18,031,049 of record LR738561.1, read on the forward strand.
AGGAACGTAGATCCTGGTTACCATGGTGAGGGTAGCAACGTAGATCCTGGTTACCATGGTGAGGGTAGGAACGTTGATCCTGGTTACCATGGTGAGTGTAGGAACATAGATCCTGGTTACCATGGTGAGGGTAGGAACGTAGATCCTGGTTACCATGGTGAGGGTAGGAACGTAGATCCTGGTTACCATGGTGAGGGTAGGAATGTAGATCCTGGTTACCATGGTGAGGATAGGAACGTAGATCCTGGTTACCATGGTGAGGGTAGGAACATAGATCCTGGTTACCATGGTGAGGGTAGGAACTTAGGTCCTGGTTACCATGGTGAGGGTAGGAACGTAGATCCTGGTTACCATGGTGAGGGTAGGAACGTAGATCCTGCTTACCATGGTGAGGGTAGGAACGTAGATCCTGGTTACCATGGTGAGGGTAGGAATGTAGATCCTGGTTACCATGGTGAGGATAGGAACGTAGATCCTGGTTACCATGGTGAGGGTAGGAACATAGATCCTGGTTACCATGGTGAGGGTAGGAACTTAGGTCCTGGTTACCATGGTGAGGGTAGGAACGTAGATCCTGGTTACCATGGTGAGGGTAGGAACGTAGATCCTGGTTACCATGGTGAGGGTAAGAATGTAGATCCTGGTTACCATGGTGAGGGTGGGAACGTAGATCCTGGTTACCATGGTGAGGGTAAGAATGTAGATCCTGGTTACCATGGTGAGGGTGGGAACGTAGATCCTGGTTACCATGGTGAGGGTAAGAATGTAGATCCTGGTTACCATGGTGAGGGTTGGAGGGTTACTCTAAAAATGTAGTGAAGTAAAAGTACAGGTCTTGAATTTCAATTAAGTAAAGTAAAGAAGTACTTCGTTTCGTTCCTTCGCTGGCGGAGGGTGACTCGAGGGTTAGGGTACACCCCGAACAGGTCACCAGTCTGTTGTGGGGCCACACACACAACCATACACACACACAACCTTACACACACACACAACCATACACACACAACCATACACACACACACACACACAACCATATACATACAACCATACACACACACACACACACACAACCATACACACACACACACAACCATACACACACACACACACAACCATACACACACACACAACGATACACACACACACTCATTCCTGGGGAAATCAACCTAACACGCATGTTTTCGGAGGGTGGGGGGAAACCGCAGTACCTGCAGAACATGCAAACTCTACACAGAAAGAAGTCCGTGTAGTGCCTCATTCATCAGGAGTGATCCATAGTAGAAAAAGTTTTTAAAAAGTCTTCTGGACAGTTTAATTCTTCAACGAGACGTTTCGACTTCCATCTGGAAATCATTTTCAATCTGAATGAAATGGACTGAAAACTGGATCTATTTATACTAACCTGAGTAAAAGATAAAAAAAATAGTAAGAAGGGCTCGACCAATGAGCCTGTGTTACCTATGAAGGGCTCGACCAATGAGACTGTGTTACCTATGAAGGACTCGACCAATGAGACTGTGTTACCTATGAAGGGCTCGACCAATGAGCCTGTGTTACCTATGAAGGACTCGACCAATGAGCCTGTGTTACCTATGAAGGGCTCGACCAATGAGCCTGTGTTACCTATGAAGGGCTCGACCAATGAGCCTGTGTTACCTATGAAGGGCTCGACCAATGAGCCTGTGTTACCTATGAAGGGCTCGACCAATGAGCCTGTGTTACCTATGAAGGGCTCGACCAATGAGACTGTGTTACCTATGAAGGGCTCGACCAATGAGCCTGTGTTACCTATGATGGCCGTGAATGGCTTCTATTGTAACCACAGACCAGTAAACAAACCCTATTATAAAAATGCTAAAAGCCTAGTGAATAGAATTTCCTGCTAACGAGAGGCGTGAAACTGGGTCACGAGGTGTCATCTTTAGTCCATGGCTTCAGAAGGCTGCTAGGGTTCTTCACCTTGCTTAGAATCTTCTAAGTAGAGAGAAAGGATGGTTTGAAAGAGGTGTGAAGGAAGCCATCTTTGTGAAGAAAGAAAATCCCTCTCTGAATCGGAGTGGAGGCGTTAGATACATTCTGCCCGGGATTTACAGCAGCATTCTGAAGCCATGGACTAAAGATAAGACCTCGGGTTCTTTAAACGGGTTCTTTAAACAGGTTCTTTAAACAGGTTCTTAAAACAGGTTCTTTAAACGGGTTCTTTAAACAAGTTCTTTAAACGGGTTCTTTAAACGAGTTCTTTAAACAAGTTCTTTAAACGGGTTCTTTAAACGAGTTCTTTAAACAGGTTCTTTAAACGGGTTCACTCTCTTCTCTCCTCTCAGTGGACGGGTGCTTGGATTGGTCGGTGGATCTGAAGGAGTACCACGTCTTGGCCGGAGAACCCGTCCGGGTGAAGTGTGCCTTGTTCTACAGCTACATCCGAACCAACTACAGCATGGCTTCCAACGCCAAGCTCCGCCTCATCTGGTACAAGAACAAAGGAGACGCGGAGGTAAGCCGGAGGAAGGAGTATGTGTGTGTGTGAGTGTATAAGTCTGTGTGAGTGTATAAGTGTGTGTGTCCAAACCACCCCATCTGGCTCCTCTCGACCTGGAGGAGGAGCGGCTCGACACCGAGCTCCTCCCGGATGGCAGAGCTCCTCACTCGATCTCTGAGTGAGAGCCCAGCCACCCTGTGGAGGAAGCTCATTTCGGCCGCTTAAACCCGCGATCTCATTCTTTCAGTCACCATCCACAGCTGGTTACCATGGTGAGTCTAGGAATGTAGATCCTGGTTACCATGGTGAGTCTAGGAATGTAGATCCTGGTTACCATGGTGAGGGTAAGAACGTAGATCCTGGTTACCATGGTGAGGGTAGGAACGTAGATCCTGGTTACCATGGTGAGGGTAGGAACGTAGATCCTGGTTACCATGGTGAGGGTAGGAATGTAGATCCTGGTTACCATGGTGAGGGTAGGAACGTAGATCCTGGTTACCATGGTGAGGGTAGGAATGTAGATCCTGGTTACCATGGTGAGGGTAGGAATGTAGATCCTGGTTACCATGGTGAGGGTAGGAACATAGATCCTGGTTACCATGGTGAGGGTAGGAATGTAGATCCTGGTTACCATGGTGAGGGTAGGAACGTAGATCCTGGTTGCCATGGTGAGGGTAGGAACGTAGATCCTGGTTGCCATGGTGAGGGTAGGAACGTAGATCCTGGTTGCCACGGAACCGAACGAATCGCTCACTCTCTGTCACATTAAGGAAAAAACCTGGCAGGGGAAAAAAGTAGAAACATGATGTGGAGCCACATGAAGGAGGGATCCCTCCCCCAGGATGAACAGACTGATAAGGAGGGTTTCAAAACCGTGGTGAGAGCGGCCATGCTGATTGGTCTAGAGACAGTGTGGTGAGAGCGGCCATGCTGATTGGTCTAGAGACAGTGTGGGGAGAGAGGCCATGCTGATTGGTCTAGAAACAGTGTGGTGAGAGCAGCCATGCTGATTGGTCTAGAAACAGTGTGGTGAGAGCGGCCATGCTGATTGGTCTAGAGACAGTGTGGTGAGAGCGGCCATGCTGATTGGTCTAGAGACAGTGTGGTGAGAGCGGCCATGCTGATTGGTCTACAGACAGTGTGGTGAGAGCGGCCATGCTGATTGGTCTAGAGACAGTGTGGTGAGAGCGGCTATGCTGATTGGTCTAGAAACAGTGTGGTGAGAGCGGCCATGCTGATTGGTCTAGAGACAGTGTGGTGAGAGCGGCCATGCTGATTGGTCTAGAGACAGTGTGGTGAGAGCGGCCATGCTGATTGGTCTAGAGACAGTGTGGTGAGAGCGGCCATGCTGATTGGTCTAGAGACAGTGTGGTGAGAGCGGCCATGCTGATTGGTCTAGAGACAGTGTGGTGAGAGCGGCCATGCTGATTGGTCTAGAGACAGTGTCACTGATTCAAAGACAGGAAACAGAGATGTTTGTATCAGAGATGAAGATGCTGAGGATCTCTCTGGGAGTGACCAGGATGGACAGGATCAGAGGAACAGCACATGTTAGAGGTTTTAAAGTCAGAGAGGTCAGACTGAGATGGTTTGGACATGTGCAGAGGAGAGAGAGAGAGTACATCAGAAGAAGGATGCTGGGTTTGGAACCACCAGGAAAGAGGACTAGAGGAAGACCAAAGAGGAGGTTCATGGATACAGTGAAGGAAGACATGAAGATAGTTGGTGTGACTGAACAGGATGCAGAAGATAGGGATATATGGAAGAAACTGACTTGATGTGGCGCCCCCTGGAGGGAGATGATGGAAGAAGAAGAAGAAGAAGAAGATTCCCATGGAAACAAGATGGTGGATCAAACACAGAGTTTATGCCCAGTTTATCGTGCCACACCATTTTCGGGGTTTTGTAAGACGTGGCACTGATAGGTTGGTAGAGAGCGGGTTCTGACATCTGGAACGATCTGGATGCCCGGCTGGTCCAGGACCTCTGTTTACGTTTCTGACTGCAGCAGATTTTCTTGTCAGGTTTCTTTCTGTTACAACTGTTTATTATCTCATTGCGTTACGGGGCGTGCCGCAACCTAGGCTGGCTGACTCAAGGCAAGAGGCAGGATACACCACAAACAGGTCGCCAGTCTGTCGCAGGGCCACACACACATAATTATACACTTACACACTCCTGGGGGCAATTTGGTACCGGCCAATTAACCTGACACACATGTTTTTGGAGGGTGGGAGTAAACCGGAGTAACCGGAGGAAACCCACGCATACACAGGGAGAACATGCAAACTCCACACAGAGTGCTAGTGCTGCAGGTTTCATCCCACCCGGGACGTGGAATCTCCATCATGCCGTTTCCAATCCCGTTGGTTTGATTAGGAGGTCCTGGTGAACCGGTGTACGAGCTGTTGCTGGGCAACACGTTGGCTCTGACAGGATGACAAACTCATTAAAATGAAGAATACTTTTTCTTTCTTTCACCTGGTTAGTGAGCGAGTAATGGATCCTCTGACCCTCATTACGGAAGGAATCATCCCGCTTCCACCTGCAGGATGATCAGTAGCTCTGCCGGTCCAGGAAAACACACACCGGTGATTTTACTGCTTCCAGCAGGAGGAAAAATTCTTTTAACAACCGGATTCAGTTCTGCTGGAAACGGGGAGACTTTCCTTCCCAGTCCTCTCATGACCTCTCATCATGTAGAAGTCCCTGTAATCCCTCGTTCGTCCGGCAGGGTCTTCAGCACAGTGTGTTTGATGAACGTCTTCTTCTTCCATCATCTCCCTCCAGGGGGCGCCACATCAAGTCAGTTTCTTCCATCTAACCCTATCTCCTGCATCCTCTTCAGTAACACCAACTATCTTCATGTCTTCCTTCACTGTATCCATGAACCTCCTCTTTGGTCTTCCTCTAGTCCTCTTTCCTGGTGGTTCCAAACCCAGCATCCTTCTTCTAATGTACTCTCTCTCTCTCCTCTGCACATGTCCAAACCATCTCAGTCTGACCTCTCTGACTTTAAAACCTCTAACATGTGCTGTTCCTCTGATCCTGTCCATCCTGGTCACTCCCAGAGAGATCCTCAGCATCTTCATCTCTGATACAAACATCTCTGTTTCCTGTCTTTTCCTCAGAGACACTGTCTTTAGACCAATCAGCATGGCCGCTCTCACCACACTGTCTCTAGACCAATCAGCATGGCCGCTCTCACCACACTGTCTCTAGACCAATCAGCATGGCCGCTCTCACCACACTGTCTCTTGACCAATCAGCATGGCCGCTCTCACCACACTGTCTCTAGACCAATCAGCAAGGCCGCTCTCACCACACTGTCTCTAGACCAATCAGCATAGCCGCTCTCACCACACTGTCTCTAGACCAATCAGCATGGCCGCTCTCACCACACTGTCTCTAGACCAATCAGCATGGCCGCTCTCACCACACTGTCTCTAGACCAATCAGCATAGCCGCTCTCACCACACTGTCTCTAGACCAATCAGCATGGCCGCTCTCACCACACTGTCTCTAGACCAATCAGCATGGCCGCTCTCACCACACTGTCTCTAGACCAATCAGCATGGCCGCTCTCACCACACTGTCTCTAGACCAATCAGCATGGCCGCTCTCACCACGGTTTTCTACACATAAGAGTACCGTCCCAGTTTATATTGATTAGAATCAGTCTGGACCAGTTTTAGAGTAATCCATAGTGGATTACTGCAATCCCCTCCTTGTAGGGATCCCATGCAGGGGCTTACAAAAGCACATCCAGAACTGTGCTGCCCGGATCCTGATAAGGAGGGGCAAATATGACCATATCACTCCCATCCTCAAATCCCTCCACTGGCTACCCGTTAAGCTCCGCCTCCTCACCCATCAGTGCATACACGGCACTGCACCTGTTTATCTCCAAGAACTCCTAACCCTCCACACCACTGTCCGAGACCTGCACTCCTCCTCCTAACCCTCCACACCACTGTCTGAGACCTGCGCTCCTCCTCCTAACCCTCCACACCACTGTCTGAGACCTGCGCTCCTCCTCCTAACCCTCCACACCACTGTCCGAGACCTGCACTCCTCCTCCTCCTAACCCTCCACACCACTGTCCGAGACCTGCGCTCCTCCTAACCCTCCACACCACTGTCCGAGACCTGTGCTCCTCCTCCTCCTCCTAACCCTCCACACCACTGTCTGAGACCTGCGCTCCTCCTCCTAACCCTCCACACCACTGTCCGAGACCTGTGCTCCTCCTCCTCCTCCTAACCCTCCACACCACTGTCCGAGACCTGTGCTCCTCCTCCTCCTCCTAACCCTCCACACCACTGTCTGAGACCTGTGCTCCTCCTCCTAACCCTCCACACCACTGTCTGAGACCTGCGCTCCTCCTCCTCCTAACCCTCCACACCACTGTCTGAAGCCTGCGCTCTTCCTCCTAACCCTCCACACCACTGTCCGAGACCTGTGCTCCTCCTCCTCCTCCTAACCCTCCACACCACTGTCCGAGACCTGTGCTCTTCCTCCTCCTCCTAACCCTCCACACCACTGTCTGAGACCTGTGCTCTTCCTCCTCCTCCTAACCCTCCACACCACTGTCCGAGACCTGCGCTCCTCCTCCTCCTCCTAACCCTCCACACCACTGTCCGAGACCTGTGCTCCTCCTCCTCCTCCTAACCCTCCACACCACTGTCTGAGACCTGTGCTCCTCCTCCTAACCCTCTACACCACTGTCTGAGACCTGTGCTCCTCCTCCTCCTCCTAACCCTCCACACCACTGTCTGAGACCTGTGCTCTTCCTCCTCCTCCTAACCCTCCACACCACTGTCCGAGACCTGTGCTCCTCCTCCTCCTCCTAACCCTCCACACCACTGTCTGAGACCTGTGCTCCTCCTCCTAACCCTCCACACCACTGTCTGAGACCTGTGCTCCTCCTCCTCCTCCTAACCCTCCACACCACTGTCTGAGACCTGTGCTCCTCCTCCTCCTCCTAACCCTCCACACCACTGTCTGAGACCTGTGCTCTTCCTCCTCCTCCTAACCCTCCACACCACTGTCCGAGACCTGTGCTCCTCCTCCTCCTCCTCACCCTCCACACCACTGTCTGAGACCTGCGCTCCTCCTCCTCCTCCTAACCCTCCACACCACTGTCTGAGACCTGCACTCCTCCTCCTAACCCTCCACACCACTGTCTGAGACCTGCGCTCCTCCTCCTCCTCCTAACCCTCCACACCACTGTCTGAGACCTGCGCTCCTCCTCCTCCTCCTAACCCTCCACACCACTGTCTGAGACCTGCACTCCTCCTCCTCATCCTAACCCTCCACACCACTGTCTGAGACCTGCGCTCCTCCTCCTCCTCCTAACCCTCCACACCACTGTCTGAGACCTGCGCTCCTCCTCCTAACCCTCCACACCACTGTCTGAGACCTGCGCTCCTCCTCCTCCTCCTCCTCCTAACCCTCTACACCACTGTCTGAGACCTACGCTCCTCCTCTTCCTCCTCCTTCCTGCACCAACCAAGGACCAGACTCTCCACTATGGGGGACAGGGCCTTCCAGGCAGCTGCTCCACGGCTCTGGAACGATCTTCCAGAGAGCTTGAGGCTCCACAAAAAAAACTGAAGACATTTTTATTTCTAAAGGCTTTTTAAAGTGTTTAGTGTTTTTTTGTGGTTTTATTTAATTTTGCTGTTTGTTGTTCCTTTTTTTTTTTTTTTTTTATCATTGTAGCTCTTTAAGATCTTTAGAAAGTGTGATATAAATAAAAGTTTTATTATTATTATTTATTTTTTTTTCTGACCAGGATCACTGAGGTCCACTTCAGGAGTATCTCTTTCTGAAGCTCAAACGGGGGTTGGGGGGGGTTGTGGGGGGGGGGGGGACCCTTTACGATGGACAAGTGGCAGGATTTTGACGAGTCACACGACAGGCGTTGCCGTGGCATCGGCCAACACTCTGATCCAGAGCTGTCAATCACTTTGAGCTTCATGAATTCTGATTGGACGAGCAAATAATTCAGTGTGTGATGGACAGACTCCCTAGTTACAAACGACAGACGCAACCGCAGCGTGTGTGTGTGTGTGTGTGTGTGTGTGTGTGTGTGTGTGTGTGTGTGTGTGTGTGTGTGTGTGTGTGTGTGTGTGTGTGTGTGTGTGTGTGTGTGTGTGTGTGTGTGTGAGAGAGAGAGGAGGAAGTAAATTAATCATTGGTTGAGGAAAAAGAGATTAGGCAGCAAAACCTACCGAAACGAAATATTAAAATAAACATGAACTTAAAAAAAGTTTGGACGAGTTAATGGATTAAAAGGATGGATGGATGGATGGATGGATGGAGGGATGAAAGGATGGATGGATGGATGGATGGATGAAAGGATGGATGGAGGGATGGAGGGATGGATGGATGGAGGGATGGATGGATGGATGGATGGAAGGATGGATGGATGGATGGATGGATGAAAGGATGGATGGAGGGATGGATGGAGGGATGGATGGATGGAGGGATGGATGGAGGGATGGATGGAGGGATGGATGGATGAAAGGGGGTTAGGATGGATGGATGCTCTGGAAGGATGATTGAGGATGAATTAATGGATTAATTTACACATGGATGATTTTAACGACGTTACGATGAATGAAGACAAACGTTCTCTTCTTCCCGTTCAGGAACCAATCATCTTCTCGGGTCACAGACTGAGTAAAGAAGAGGATTCCATCTGGTTCCGATCGGCAGAACTGGAGGATGACGGGTTCTACACCTGCGTTCTGAGGTAAGAACCGCCTCTCTTCTCTGGATGGATGGAGGAACGGTTCTGGTTTTAGACTCGCGTTTTAACTCTCGGTGTGTTTCTGTTCTTCAGACTGAAAGATTAAATCATTTAGATTAAAACACCATGTTTTTTTGGATGGAGCAGATGTGCTTCATGCAGACAGGACTGTGAAGGTGGGCTCAGGAGGTCTCCAGTCCCAGTGGGACATGCGTGTTGGATCCAGTCATCTGGAACAGTCTTCCCGTCCCCGGGGGCCGTGTGGGGGAGATGTGTGAAAAGCAGTGTTACAGCCGTTTGAACCGGACCGCTCGGATACACACCGTCCTTTTATCTAAAAACAAAACAAACGTCTTTGTTTTGCAGAGTTTTAACCCCTTAAAACACAAAACGACTGATCATTCAGAGGTCAGGGTCTCCAGGTGGGAGGTGTGAGACCACCGCGTTAAAGACGTAAACTTATCATTTACGTCTTTAAAGTTTAACGTGTTCGTTCAGAAGAAGACTTATCCAATGTTCCCTCTAATTTTTTATGTGTCTGATCAAACACGCAACCTTCATGAGCAGAAGGGGGCGGAGCTAAAACTTTTCCTCTTGTGACGTCATCAGAAGTGACGAGCCAAACTCCGAAGCTTCGGTTCAAAAAGAAAGAAGAAAGAGACGTGCTTCAGAGTGTGTGTGTGTGTGTGTGTGTGGCATCACTCTGATGTCCGCGGTGTGTGTGTGTGTGTGTGTGTGTGTGTGTGTGTGTGTGTGCAGGTCTTTCTGTCCTTTACTTAACTCTCTCCGTTTGGTGACTTTGGTCGGACTTAACTGTGAGAAACAGCTGTGCATCATCTGCATAACAGTGGAACTGAATACTGTGTTTATGCAGGTGTGTGTGTGTGTGTGTGTGTGTGTGTGTGTGTGTGTATCCACGTGTGTGTGCCAGTTTCGAAAAATGTTGCCAATTCAGCAGGTTGCATCCCATAATGTTGGCCTCACATCATACGTTGGCATGGCAACGCGGCTGGCTGTGTGTGAAGGTGGACTTTGTAGTGAGGAACAAAGCGTTTAGACACATGCACGACGGCGTGCACGTGAAGGTTGGACAGTCATCTTACAGGAAGTCTGCTTCAGCAGCTCGATCAATAACTCTAAACAAACAATCAACCACCAAAAGTATTCACTCACCCGTCTTAACCAGAGTGAACCCGTCTCCATGCCAACGGGACAATCTTTTCTCCTGTGGAGTGAGTGGAACCCCTGATTCTGAATCTTTAAATATTTTTGGTAATATAAATATGGTTCTGCCGTCTACGAGATCCGAGAGATTCTCACTAAAGATAAAATGTCATTAACATAAACAGACGTTCTATCGTCCACGTTCCGTTCCATCATCTTCCACTTGTTCCGGGGTCGGGTTGTCGGGGGCAACAGCCTCAAACGGGCAGCACAGGGTTCTCTCTCTCCGGCTGCATCCTCCAGCTCACCCAGAAGGATCCCAAGTCGTTCCCCGGCCAGCTGTGAGACATAGTCTCTCCAGCGGGTCCGGGGTCTGCCCCTTGGTCTCCTCCCGGTGGGATGTTCCCGAAACATCTCGCCCGCGAGGCGCTCCGGGGGGCATCCTGACCAGATGCCTGAACCACCCTATCTGGCTCCTCTCGACCTGGAGGAGGAGCGGCTCGACACCGAGCTCCTCCCGTAGAACATAGATCCTGGTTACCATGGTGAGGGTAGGAACGTAGATCCTGGTTACCATGGTGAGGGTAGGAACGTAGATCCTGGTTACCATGGTGAGGGTAGGAACGTAGATCCTGGTTACCATGGTGAGGGTAGGAACATAGATCCTGGTTACCATGGTGAGGGTAGGAACGTAGATCCTGGTTACCATGGTGAGGGTATGAATGTAGATCCTGGTTACCATTGTGAGGATAGGAACGTAGATCCTGGTTACCATGGTGAGGGTAGGAACATAGATCCTGGTTACCATGGTGAGGGTAGGAACGTAGATCCTGGTTACCATGTTGAGGGTAGGAACGTAGATCCTGGTTACCATGGTGAGGGTAGGAACGTAGATCCTGGTTACCATGGTGAGGGTAGGAACGTAGATCCTGGTTACCATGGTGAGGGTAGGAACGTAGATCCTGGTTACCATGGTGAGGGTAGGAACGTAAATCCTGGTTACCATGGTGAGGGTAGGAATGTAAATCCTGGTTACCATGGTGAGGGTAGGAACGTAGATCCTGGTTACCATGGTGAGGGTAGGAACGTAGATCCTGGTTACCATGGTGAGGGTAGGAACATAGATCCTGGTTACCATGGTGAGGGTAGGAACGTAGATCCTGGTTACCATGGTGAGGGTAGGAACATAGATCCTGGTTACCATGGTGAGGGTAGGGATGTAGATCCTGGTTACCATGGTGAGGGTAGGAACGTAGATCCTGGTTACCATGGTGAGGGTAGGAACGTAGATCCTGGTTACCATGGTGAGGGTAGGAACGTAGATCCTGGTTACCATGTTGAGGGTAGGAACGTAGGTCCTGGTTACCATGGTGAGGGTAGGAACGTAGATCCTGGTTACCATGGTGAGGGTAGGAACGTAAATCCTGGTTACCATGGTGAGGGTAGGAACGTAGATCCTGGTTACCATGGTGTGGGTAGGAACATAGATCCTGGTTACCATGGTGAGGGTAGGGATGTAGATCCTGGTTACCATGGTGAGGGTAGGAACGTAGATCCTGGTTACCATGGTGAGAGTAGGAATGTAGATCCTGGTTACCATGGTGAGGGTAAGAACGTAGATCCTGGTTACCATGGTGAGGGTAGGAACATAGATCCTGGTTACCATGGTGAGGGTAGGAACGTAGATCCTGGTTACCATGGTGAGGGTAGGAACGTAGATCCTGGTTACCATGGTGAGGGTAGGAACGTAGATCCTGGTTACCATGGTGAGGGTAGGAACGTAGATCCTGGTTACCATGGTGAGGGTAGGAACGTAGATCCTGGTTACCATGGTGAGGGTAGGAACGTAGATCGACTTGTAAATCTAGAGCTTTGTTTTTTGGCTAAGCTCTCTCTTTACCACGACGGACCGATGCAGCGTCCTAGTTATTGCTGATGCCGCACCGATCCGCCTGTCGATCTCCTGCTCCATCCTTTCCCCACTCGTGAACAAGACCCTGAGATACTTAAACTCCTCCACTTGGGGCATCGTTCACGTGTAAACGTAAAAACCTGGCTAAAGTAATTCCGACCACTTACGACGTCCCGTAGCGGTCTAACTTTCAGCCTTAGTTTTTTTAGGATCAGTTCTCAGGTGCTTTCTATCAGATTGAAAAGGATTTCTGTTCCCTGGATGACCACTAGAGGGAGACTGGGACCTTCCCTCATCGCCCTTATTCGGGACACCTGAGGATGATTGACCTGCTGCTTATTAAAGGCAGTCTGCCCTTCCTTCATTTTCAGGTCCCATGTTCTGATATTTTTCGGGTTCCATCAGAAGAAGTTTCATTTTCTCTGAAACAGAAGAAAATGTTCCAAACAGTATTTTTTTCTCTGCATTTTTCTGACACAATCACCCTCATTTATCAAAGTTACAGATGCTAAATTGGGTGTGAAAGTGGGGTACAACCGAAACAATGTGCTCATCTGGATTGATAACATCGAGGTCACCATACCTGTGTACAAATTGCTTGCGTTTTTTTTCTGCAAATTTGAGGGTTGAAAGCAAACAAATTTATTTACAGACTGATCACTTTGTGACACGTTGAGCTGTTGCTCCTCCGGGTGGAGAAACCCGATCGGGTGGTTCCGACATTTGGTTAGGATGCGTCCAGAACACCTCGCTGGTGAGGGGTTTTGGGCACGTCCCACCGGGATGAGACCCAGGAGCAGATCAGGTTCCTTCAATCAGATTGATCATTTTTTCTGGATGAAACTCAAAACGTCTTTGTTACCATGACAACAACGACTGTTGGGTTATGGAGGCTGACAGTTGAAAGCGGTTGATTTATATTTTGAACAATAACAAAAAAAAAATTAAATTATGAATTTACTAATTTACTGGTAGAATGAAAACTAGAGAGTGTGGTCTACCTGAGTGTGGTCTACCTGAGTGTGGTCTACCTGAGTGTGGTCTACCTGAGCGTCGTCTACCTGAGTGTGGTCTACCTGAGTGTGGTCTCCCTGAGTGTGGTCTCCCTGAGTGTGGTCTCCCTGAGTGTGGTCTACCTGAGTGTGGTCTACCTGAGTGTGGTCTCCCTGAGTGTGGTCTCCCTGAGTGTGGTCTACCTGAGCGTGGTCTACCTGAGTGTGGTCTCCCTGAGCGTGGTCTACCTGAGCGTGGTCTACCTGAGTGTGGTCTCCCTGAGCGTGGTCTCCCTGAGCGTGGTCTCCCTGAGTGTGGTCTACCTGAGCGTGGTCTCCCTGAGTGTGGTCTACCTGAGTGTGGTCTACCTGAGTGTGGTCTACCTGAGTGTGGTCTACCTGAGTGTGGTCTCCCTGAGTGTGGTCTACCTGAGCGTGGTCTCCCTGAGTGTGGTCTCCCTGAGTGTGGTCTACCTGAGCGTGGTCTCCCTGAGTGTGGTCTACCTGAGTGTGGTCTACCTGAGTGTGGTCTACCTGAGTGTGGTCTCCCTGAGTGTGGTCTACCTGAGTGTGGTCTCCCTGAGTGTGGTCTACCTGAGTGTGGTCTCCCTGAGTGTGGTCTACCTGAGTGTGGTCTCCCTGAGCGTGGTCTACCTGAGCGTGGTCTCCCTGAGTGTGGTCTACCTGAGCGTGGTCTACCTGAGTGTGGTCTACCTGAGTGTGGTCTACCTGAGTGTGGTCTACCTGAGTGTGGTCTACCTGAGTGTGGTCTCCCTGAGTGTGGTCTACCTGAGTGTGGTCTACCTGAGTGTGGTCTCCCTGAGTGTGGTCTCCCTGAGTGTGGTCTACCTGAGTGTGGTCTCCCTGAGTGTGGTCTACCTGAGTGTGGTCTCCCTGAGTGTGGTCTCCCTGAGTGTGGTCTCCCTGAGTGTGGTCTCCCTGAGTGTGGTCTACCTGAGTGTGGTCTACCTGAGCGTGGTCTACCTGAGTGTGGTCTCCCTGAGTGTGGTCTACCTGAGCGTGGTCTCCCTGAGCGTGGTCTACCTGAGTGTGGTCTACCTGAGTGTGGTCTACCTGAGCGTGGTCTCCCTGAGTGTGGTCTACCTGAGCGTGGTCTCCCTGAGTGTGGTCTACCTGAGTGTGGTCTACCTGAGTGTGGTCTACCTGAGCGTGGTCTCCCTGAGTGTGGTCTCCCTGAGTGTGGTCTACCTGAGTGTGGTCTACCTGAGTGTGGTCTACCTGAGTGTGGTCTACCTGAGTGTGGTCTACCTGAGCGTGGTCTCCCTGAGTGTGGTCTACCTGAGTGTGGTCTACCTGAGTGTGGTCTACCTGAGCGTGGTCTCCCTGAGTGTGGTCTACCTGAGTGTGGTCTACCTGAGTGTGGTCTACCTGAGCGTGGTCTCCCTGAGTGTGGTCTACCTGAGTGTGGTCTACCTGAGTGTGGTCTACCTGAGTGTGGTCTACCTGAGTGTGGTCTACCTGAGCGTGGTCTCCCTGAGTGT
>LR738561.1:18053351-18058351 GCA_902685375.1 Neostethus bicornis
CCATTAATCAACTTGAAAACTAAAGGCCGGGCAAAACAAAATGACAGCTTAATACCCGCTCTTAGTTTCACACTAACCTCGTGACCGCCCGCCGTCGTGGTGGTCTACTCAGAAAACAAACACACGCAGGCCCCCCCTTCACCCACATCCCCCACACTGCCAGCCCCCCCTTCACCCACATCCCCCACACTGCCAGCCCCCCCTTCACCCACATCCCCCACACTGCCAGCCCCCCCTTCACCCACATCCCCCACACTGCCAACCCCCCTTCACCACCCCTTCCTCTCGCTGCCCGGCCCCCCTCTCGCTGCCCGGCCCCCCTCTATCTGCCCGGCCCCTCCACACACTGCCAGCCCCCCGTTTCCCTGCCCCCCTCTCGCTGCCCGGCCCCCCTCTCGCTGCCCGGCCTGGACACAGGAGGGTAATTGGTTGACATGCAGGATTACACGATGATTTATAGACCGAGACTCGTTTCTGCTCCATTAGATTTTTTTTTTTTTTCTACAGAATGTTCACATTAAAATCTACGAAAACGACACCTTCTAAACCAGACCTGGGCAAATTAAGGCCCGCGGGCCACATCCGGCCCTTTGTTTTCTTATTTAACCAGTCGAGCACAGTTTCACATAACTCCGTGTAGTCCCTCATTCATCCAGGAGTGATGCTAAAATCGGAGTGGAGGTGTTAGATACATTTTGCCCGGGATTTACGGCAGCCTTTCGAAGCCATGGACTAAAGATGACACCTCGTGACCCAATTTCACGCCTCTCGTTAGCAGGAATTTCTATTCACTAGGCTTTCAGCATTTTTATAATAGGTTTGTTTACTGGTCTGTGGCTACAATAGGAGCCATTCACGGCCATCATAGGTAACACAGGCTCATTGGTCGAGCCCTTCATAGGTAACACAGGCTCATTGGTCGAGCCCTTCATAGGTAACACAGTCTCATTGGTCGAGTCCTTCATAGGTAACACAGGCTCATTGGTCGAGCCCTTCATAGGTAACACAGGCTCATTGGTAGAGCCCTTCATAGGTAACACAGTCTCATTGGTCGAGCCCTTCATAGGTAACACAGGCTCATTGGTAGAGCCCTTCATAGGTAACACAGTCTCATTGGTTGAGCCCTTCATAGGTAACACAGGCTCATTGGTCGAGTCCTTCATAGATAACACAGTCTCATTGGTCGAGTCCTTCATAGGTAACACAGGCTCATTGGTCGAGCCCTTCATAGGTAACACAGGCTCATTGGTCGAGTCCTTCATAGATAACACAGTCTCATTGGTCGAGCCCTTCATAGGTAACACAGTCTCATTGGTCGAGTCCTTCATAGGTAACACAGTCTCATTGGTCGAGCCCTTCATAGGTAACACAGGCTCATTGGTCGAGCCCTTCATAGGTAACACAGTCTCATTGGTCGAGCCCTTCATAGGTAACACAGTCTCATTGGTCGAGTCCTTCATAGGTAACACAGTCTCATTGGTCGAGCCCTTCATAGGTAACACAGTCTCATTGGTCGAGCCCTTCATAGGTAACACAGGCTCATTGGTCGAGCCCTTCATAGGTAACACAGGCTCATTGGTCGAGCCCTTCATAGGTAACACAGGCTCATCTGTCGAGCCCTTCATAGGTAACACAGGCTCATTGGTCGAGTTCTTCATAGGTAACACAGGCTCATTGGTCGAGCCCTTCATAGGTAACACAGGCTCATTGGTCGAGCCCTTCATAGGTAACACAGGCTCATTGGTCGAGCCCTTCATAGGTAACACAGGCTCATTGGTCGAGCCCTTCATAGGTAACACAGGCTCATTGGTCGAGCCCTTCATAGGTAACACAGGCTCATTGGTCGAGCCCTTCATAGATAACACAGGCTCATTGGTCGAGCCCTTCATAGGTAACACAGGCTCATTGGTCGAGCCCTTCATAGGTAACACAGGCTCATTGGGCGAGCCCTTCATAGGTAACACAGGCTCATTGGTCGAGCCTTCATAGGTAACACAGTCTCATTGGTCGAGCCTTCATAGATAACACAGGCTCATTGGTCGAGCCCTTCATTATTAACAGAGTCTCATTGGTCGAGCCCTTCATAGGTAACACAGTCTCATTGGTCGAGTCCTTCATAGGTAACACAGTCTCATTGGTCGAGCCCTTCATAGGTAACACAGTCTCATTGGTCGAGCCCTTCATAGGTAACACAGTCTCATTGGTCGAGCCCTTCATAGGTAACACAGGCTCATTGGTCGAGCCCTTCATAGGTAACACAGTCTCATTGGTCGAGCCCTTCATAGGTAACACAGGCTCATTGGTCGAGCCCTTCATAGGTAACACAGGCTCATTGGTCGAGCCCTTCATAGGTAACACAGTCTCATTGGTCGAGCCCTTCATAGGTAACACAGGCTCATTGGTCGAGCCCTTCATAGGTAACACAGTCTCATTGGTCGAGCCCTTCATAGGTAACACAGGCTCATTGGTCGAGCCCTTCATAGGTAACACAGGCTCATTGGTCGAGCCCATCATAGGTAACACAGTCTCATTGGTCGAGTCCTTCATAGGTAACACAGTCTCATTGGTCGAGCCCTTCATAGATAACACAGGCTCATTGGTCGAGCCCTTCATAGGTAACACAGGCTCATTGGTCGAGTCCTTCATAGGTAACACAGGCTCATTGGTCGAGCCCATCATAGGTAACACAGTCTCATTGGTCGAGTCCTTCAGAGGTAACGCAGGCTCATTGGTCGAGTCCTTCATAGGTAACACAGTCTCATTGGTCGAGCCCTTCATAGATAACACAGGCTCATTGGTCGAGCCCTTCATAGATAACACAGTCTCATTGGTCGAGCCCATCATAGGTAACACAGGCTCATTGGTCGAGCCCTTCATAGGTAACACAGTCTCATTGGTCGAGCCCTTCATAGGTAACTCAGTCTCATTGGTCGAGCCCTTCATAGGTAACACAGTCTCATTGGTCGAGCCCTTCATAGGTAACACGGTCTCATTGGTCGAGCCCTTCATAGGTAACACGGTCTCATTGGTCGAGTCCTTCATAGGTAACACAGTCTCATTGGTCGAGCCCTTCATAGGTAACACAGGCTCATTGGTCGAGCCCTTCATAGGTAACACGGTCTCATTGGTCGAGCCCTTCATAGGTAACACAGTCTCATTGGTCGAGCCCTTCATAGGTAACACGGTCTCATTGGTCGAGCCCTTCATAGGTAACACAGTCTCATTGGTAGAGCCCTTCATAGGTAACACGGTCTCATTGGTCGAGCCCTTCATAGGTAACACAGTCTCATTGGTAGAGCCCTTCATAGGTAACACAGGCTCATTGGTCGAGCCCTTCATAGGTAACACAGTCTCATTGGTAGAGCCCTTCATAGGTAACACGGTCTCATTGGTCGAGCCCTTCATAGGTAACACAGGCTCATTGGTCGAGCCCTTCATAGGTAACACAGTCTCATTGGTAGAGCCCTTCATAGGTAACACGGTCTCATTGGTCGAGCCCTTCATAGGTAACACAGTCTCATTGGTCGAGTCCTTCATAGGTAACACAGTCTCATTGGTCGAGCCCTTCATAGGTAACACGGTCTCATTGGTCGAGCCCTTCATAGGTAACACAGTCTCATTGGTCGAGTCCTTCATAGGTAACACGGTCTCATTGGTCGAGCCCTTCATAGGTAACACGGTCTCATTGGTCGAGCCCTTCATAGGTAACACAGGCTCATTGGTCGAGCCCTTCATAGATAACACAGGCTCATTGGTCGAGCCCTTCATAGGTAACACAGTCTCATTGGTCGAGCCCTTCATAGATAACACAGGCTCATTGGTCGAGCCCTTCATAGGTAACACAGGCTCATTGGTCGAGCCCTTCATAGGTAACACGGTCTCATTGGTCGAGCCCTTCATAGGTAACACAGGCTCATTGGACGAGCCCTTCATAGGTAACACAGTCTCATTGGTCGAGCCCTTCATAGGTAACACAGGCTCATTGGTCGAGCCCTTCATAGGTAACACAGGCTCATTGGACGAGCCCTACATAGGTAACACAGTCTCATTGGTCGAGCCCTTCATAGGTAACACAGGCTCATTGGTCGAGCCCTTCATAGGTAACACAGGCTCATTGGTCGAGCCCTTCATAGATAACACAGTCTCATTGGTCGAGCCCTTCATAGGTAACACAGTCTCATTGGTCGAGCCCTTCATAGGTAACACAGTCTCATTGGTCGAGTCTTTCATAGGTAACACGGGCTCATTGGTCGAGCCCTTCATAGGTAACACAGGCTCATTGGTCGAGTCCTTCATAGGTAACACAGGCTCATTGGTCGAGCCCTTCATAGGTAACACAGGCTCATTGGTCGAGCCCTTCATAGGTAACACAGTGTCATTGGTCGAGCCCTTCATAGGTAACACAGTCTCATTGGTCGAGTCCTTCATAGGTAACACAGTCT
Source organism: Neostethus bicornis (assembly GCA_902685375.1). Taxonomy (NCBI): domain Eukaryota; kingdom Metazoa; phylum Chordata; class Actinopteri; order Atheriniformes; family Phallostethidae; genus Neostethus; species Neostethus bicornis. The sequence goes on from LR738561.1 coordinate 18,057,794, forward strand.
CATTGGTCGAGCCCTTCATAGGTAACACAGTCTCATTGGTCGAGCCCTTCATAGGTAACACAGTCTCATTGGTCGAGTCCTTCATAGGTAACACAGGCTCATTGGTCGAGCCCTTCATAGGTAACACGGTCTCATTGGTCGAGCCCTTCATAGGTAACACAGTCTCATTGGTCGAGTCCTTCATAGATAACACAGTCTCATTGGTCGAGCCCTTCATAGGTAACACAGTCTCATTGGTCGAGCCCTTCATAGGTAACACAGGCTCATTGGTCGAGCCCTTCATAGGTAACACAGTCTCATTGGTCGTGCCCTTCATAGGTAACACAGGCTCATTGGTCGAGTCCTTCATAGATAACACAGGCTCATTGGTCGAGCCCTTCATAGGTAACACAGTCTCATTGGTCGTGCCCTTCATAGGTAACACAGTCTCATTGGTCGTGCCCTTCATAGGTAACACAGGCTCATTGGTCGAGCCCTTCATAGGTAACACAGTCTCATTGGTCGTGCCCTTCATAGATAACACAGTCTCATTGGTCGTGCCCTTCATAGATAACACAG
>LR738561.1:18075851-18100851 GCA_902685375.1 Neostethus bicornis
AGTGTGGTGAGAGCGGCCATGCTGATTGGTCTAGAGACAGTGGGGTGAGAGCAGCCATGCTGATTGGTCTAGAGACAGTGTGGTGAGAGCGGCCATGCTGATTGGTCTAGAGACAGTGGGGTGAGAGCAGCCATGCTGATTGGTCTAGAGACAGCGTGGTGAGAGCGGCCATGCTGATTGGTCTAGAGACAGTGTGGTGAGAGCGGCCATGCTGATTGGTCTAGAGACAGTGTGGTGAGAGCGGCCATGCTGATTGGTCTAGAGACAGTGTGGTGAGAGCGGCCATGCTGATTGGTCTAGAGACAGTGTGGTGAGAGCGGCCATGCTGATTGGTCCAGAGACAGTGTGGTGAGAACGGCCATGCTGATTGGTCTAGAGACAGTGTGGTGAGAGCGGCCATGCTGATTGGTCTAGAGACAGTGTTACTGATTCAAAGACAGGAAACAGAGATGTTTGTATCAGAGATGAAGATGCTGAGGATCTCTCTGGGAGTGACCAGGATGGACAGGATCAGAGGAACAGCACATGTTAGAGGTTTTAAAGTCAGAGAGGTCAGACTGAGATGGTTTGGACATGTGCAGAGGAGAGAGAGAGAGAGTACATCAGAAGAAGGATGCTGGGTTTGGAACCACCAGGAAAGAGGACTAGAGGAAGACCAAAGAGGAGGTTCATGGATACAGTGAAGGAAGACATGAAGATAGTTGGTGTGACTGAAGAGGATGCAGGAGATAGGGTTAGATGGATGAAACTGACTTGATGTGGCGCCCCCTGAAGGGAGATGATGGAAGAAGAAGAAGAAAAAGAAGATGTACTTTCAGAGAGAGTCAGGAAGAATGAAGACCACTTTTAATCCATTTAAATTTGACCGTCTAGATCTTCCCGTCCGATCCGATCTCAGACAGTTTGTTCACGTCCTTTGGTCTGTTAATCTCCTGTTGTGTCTGGATGAAGTCCAGCTGCTTTTTAAGTAGGTGGTGTTTCTTTGACGGCGTGTTTTCTGTACGGCAGCAGTGATTGGCTGTCTGATGACAGGAAGGAGGAACAGATGGAAACACTGTCCGATTTTAAAGTTTAAACGATGTTCAGTCGTTGAAGTGAATCTACGTTTAAACGTCCGTAAGCAGAGCAGACAGGACGTCTGAGGAGCCGCTCGGAATCAAATCAAACTTTATTTATAAAACCCTTTTCAAATGGGAACAAAGTGCTTCACAGAACCCACTTCCCCCGTTCTCCCCCGTCTTCCCCCATCCTCCCCCATCACCCATCTCCCCCTCATACTCATATTAAAATCTACATAATTAAGGAATAAATTATTAAAACAAACACACACACACATTAGGACGCTGCATCGGTCCGTCGTGGTAAATGAGAGCTGAGCCGAAAAGTAAAGCTCTCGATTTACAAGTTGATCTACATTCCTACCCTCACCATGGTAACCAGGATCTACATTCCTACCCTCACCATGGTAACCAGGATCTACATTCCTACCCTCACCATGGTAACCAGGATCTACGTTCCTACCCTCACCATGGTAACCAGGATCTATGTTCCTACCCTCACCATGGTAACCAGGATCTATGTTCCTACCCTCACCATGGTAACCAGGATGTACATTTCTACCCTCACCATGGTAACCAGGATCTATGTTCCTACCCTCACCATGGTAACCAGGATCTACGTTCCTACCCTCACCATGGTAACCAGGATCTACGTTCCTACCCTCACCATGGTAACCAGGATCTATGTTCCTACCCTCACCATGGTAACCAGGATCTATGTTCCTACCCTCACCATGGTAACCAGGATCTAAGTTCCTACCCTCACCATGGTAACCAGGATCTACGTTCCTACCCTCACCATGGTAACCAGGATCTACGTTCCTACCCTCACCATGGTAACCAGGATCTACGTTCCTACCCTCACCATGGTAACAAGGATCTACGTTCCTACCCTCACCTATGGTCACCAGCTGTGGGTGGTGACCGAAAGAATGAGATCGCGGGTACAAGCAGCCGAAACGAGCTTCCTCCGCAGGGTGGCCGGGCTCTCACTCAGAGATCGGGTGAGGAGCTCTGCCATCCGGGAGGAGCTCGGTGTCGAGTCGCTCCTCCTCCAGGTCGAGAGAAGCCAGATGGGGTGGTTCGGGCATCTGGTCAGGATGCCCCCGAGCGTCCCTCGCGGGCGGGCGTTTCGGGCACGTCCCACCGGGAGGAGACCAAGGGGCAGACCTTCCCTGTACTTCTCTCTCTTGTTCTTGGTCTAGCTTCGACTCCTCTTTCCCGTAACGCCATTGGTCGGTTCGTCAGTTCATCAGTTACCATGGTAACGCACATTATGTTCTCTGGCTGCTGGTTCGAGTCCCTGCTCAGGTCTGAGGTTTTCTGGTAGCGTGTTTTCATCGGGTTGAGCCGACCAGATGAACCCAGTGTTTCCAGGGCTGGCGATCTTGGGCCAGCTGTTCTGCTTCCTCAATCTTGACTCAGAGTTGTTGGCGGTCTCTCGCAGTTACGTCAAGTCATCGGATACGGAGCTTATCTCGTGGTCTTTTCCAGCCTGCGATGTTTGGATTTAATAGAAGGATTTCTCTCGTAGAATGGTCAGGAGCAGACAGAGGACATGGCGGGCGGATCCAGAGAGCGTGGCGTTGTGCAGCCAGGCGAGATGCGTTCGCCTGGTATGTACGGGCTCTGAGCTCCTGGTTAGAGACTCGCTGGGGCCACTTGATGTTTTCGATGCTTCGGAGAGCCCTGCTGTCGAAGCCATCAATCCTAGCCTCCAGACTCTTGTTCAGGGGCGACGTCTCCGTGCTGTAGAGCAGGATAGAGAGTACGGCGGAGCTTCAGAAGCAGAGCTTCATCTTGTGGGAGGTGGATGAGTGTCACCAGAGTGGTTCCCAGAGGGACTGGAGGGCTGAGGCTGCCAAGGCTCTTCTTCGGTTAATCTCCAGATTTAGGTCACCGTCGTCAGTCACTGTGGACCCCTGGTAAACAAAGCTCCTGACAGTCTCTACGATGTTATCACCGAGCTCGAGGCGGGATGGACGTTCCTGGAGAAGGGGAACCAGTCAGAGTGTCTGACGTTAATCTGGACATATTTTTGTGTGTTGCTCTAGAGCCGTTTTAATAGGCTCCATTTTTGGTTTCCTCTATGAGCAACGTTAAAAAGAGTAAACACAACATTGTTGTTTTTGGCAGCCATCTAAGTTTTCGTTTTATTCTTTGGCCGAATTTTAATTTAAGTTTTAGTCACGTTTTTGTCACGAAAACCCAAGAGTTTTCGTCTAGTTTTCATCAGGGAGGCTTAGAACGATTTTAGTCTAGTTTTAGTAAAAAAAAAAAAAAAAAAAAACTTTAACAATCGTGTCTTTATTACCGATAATGATGCAGGTTATTTGTTTAAAAAAAAAAACTCTGCCGAACTTTAACTTGTAAAACAGCAAACATCGTAAAACAACGTAAATAAATATAAATCCTTCAGTGAGTGAGGAAGGTTGTAACTTATATATATTTAAAAATGACACCTCTTAAAAACCCTGTAAACAAAGTAAACATTGTACTGTCTCTTTAAATCACGTTAGCAACCAAGCTAACAGGAAGTTAGCAGCGCCGACAAGCTAGCATTAGCTTGAAGTTAGCATGCTGTTTGTAACCACCAAGCTCCTTTGTTACTGTTTTCACCATGGTGTGTGACTTCCTCATGGCTGGAGGTGTGTGTGTAGACGTGTGTGTGTAGGTGTGAACGTGCAGCATTGTGTGTGTGTGTGTATGTGGCGGTGGGGAGGCGGGGAGCAAAGGCGTGCTGTTGTGGTTTTTCTTTTCTCAGACAGAAACGTAAAAGTCTGATGTTTATTTTGTTATCGTTACGTCATCGTCATGAAAAATGCTTCGTCAATGAAATCATTTCGTTTTCGTGATCGTTGACGAAAACAACACTGAAACACACTTTATATAAAACAAAACAAACTGAAGAACGTTTTTCCAAAATAAACAAAGCTTACTGAACATGTTTAATGAGAAATGCCAGGGAGGTTGCTCAGCGCTGCTGTTTTTAGAAAACTTTAACGTCCTGTCCGGGTCGACGTCTCCTGGAGATGTTTGAGGGACTCTGTTTGCCCGGGAGGATGACTGGATCGGTGTTTGTGTCGAACGGGGCGACGCGGGGTCCACACCTGCCAGCGGACTAAAACAGAACATATTCTGCATGTCTCTGAAAGAACAACCAGGTCAAACAGCTCAAATTTATCTGCCCGCTGTAAATAATGCATGAAACCACAGCGGCCATAAATTCTGAATAAAAGCACCTGCGAGGTGAACTTCCTGATGGGTCTGGTCTTTTCCATCGCAGGAATAAAACACACACACACACACACACACACACACACACACACACACACACACACACACACACACAGACACACATTCACACACAGACTTTATTAAAAGCAGCTTCCATTTCATCAAACATGCAGAAATTCCATTTTCAGCTCAGCGTGAGACGTCAGAGGGTCCGCTGTCCTTACCACCTCCTTACCACCACGATCCCTGCAGATTATTCCTTCTTCCATCATTTCCCTTCAGGGGTCGCCACAGCAAGTCATTTGCTTCCATCTAACCCTATCTCCTGCATCCTCTTCAGTCACACCAACTATCTTCATGTCTTCCTTCACTGTATCCATGAACCTCCTCTTTGGTCTTCCTCTAGTCCTCTTTCCTGGTGGTTCCAAACCCAGCATCCTTCTTCTGATGTACTCTCTCTCTCTCCTCTGCACATGTCCAAACCATCTCAGTCTGGCCTCTCTGACTTTAAAACCTCTAACATGTGCTGTTCCTCTGATCCTGTCCATCCTGGTCACTCCCAGAGAGATCCTCAGCATCTTCATCTCTGATACAAACATCTCTGCTTCCTGTCTTTGAATCAGTGACACCGTCTCTAGACCAATCAGCATGGCCGCTCTCACCACACTGTCTCTAGACCAATCAGCATGGCCGCTCTCACCACACTGTCTCTAGACCAATCAGCATGGCCGCTCTCACCACACTGTCTCTAGACCAATCAGCATGGCTGCTCTCACCACACTGTCTCTAGACCAATCAGCATGGCCGCTCTCACCACACTGTCTCTAGACCAATCAGCATGGCCGCTCTCACCACACTGTCTCTAGACCAATCAGCATGGCCGCTCTCACCACACTGTCTCTAGACCAATCAGCATGGCCGCTCTCACCACGCTGTCTCTAGACCAATCAGCATGGCCGCTCTCACCACACTGTCTCTAGACCAATCAGCATGGCCGCTCTCACCACACTGTCTCTAGACCAATCAGCATGGCCGCTCTCACCACACTGTCTCTAGACCAATCAGCATGGCCGCTCTCACCACGCTGTCTCTAGACCAATCAGCATGGCCGCTCTCACCACACTGTCTCTAGACCAATCAGCATGGCCGCTCTCACCACACTGTCTCTAGACCAATCAGCATGGCCGCTCTCACTACACTGTCTCTAGACCAATCAGCATGGCCGCTCTCACCACACTGTCTCTAGACCAATCAGCATGGCCGCTCTCACCACACTGTCTCTAGACCAATCAGCATGGCCGCTCTCACCACGCTGTCTCTAGACCAATCAGCATGGCCGCTCTCACCACACTGTCTCTAGACCAATCAGCATGGCCGCTCTCACCACACTGTCTCTAGACCAATCAGCATGGCCGCTCTCACCACACTGTCTCTAGACCAATCAGCATGACCGCTCTCACCACACTGTCTCTAGACCAATCAGCCGCTCTCACCACACTGTCTCTAGACCAATCAGCATGGCTGCTCTCACCACACTGTCTCTAGACCAATCAGCATGGCCGCTCTCACCACACTGTCTCTAGACCAATCAGCATGGCTGCTCTCACCACACTGTCTCTAGACCAATCAGCATGACCGCTCTCACCACACTGTCTTCAGACCAATCAGCATGGCCGCTCTCACCACACTGTCTCTAGACCAATCAGCATGGCCGCTCTCACCACACTGTCTCTAGACCAATCAGCATGGTCGCTCTCACCATACTGTCTCTAGACCAATCAGCATGGCCGCTCTCACCACACTGTTTCTAGACCAATCAGCATGGCCGCTCTCACCACACTGTCTCTAGACCAACCAGCATGGCCGCTCTCACCACACTGTCTCTAGACCAATCAGCATGGCCGCTCTCACCACACTGTCTCTAGACCAATCAGCATGGCCGCTCTCACCACACTGTCTCTAGACCAATCAGCATGGTCGCTCCCACCACATTGTCTTCAGACCAATCAGCATGGCCGCTCTCACCACACTGTCTCTAGACCAATCAGCATGGCCGCTCTCACCACACTGTCTCTAGACCAATCAGCATGGCCGCTCTAACCACGCTGTCTCTAGACCAATCAGCATGGCCGCTCTCACCACGCTGTCTCTAGACCAATCAGCATGGCCGCTCTCACCACACTGTCTCTAGACCAATCAGCATGGCCGCTCTCACCACACTGTCTCTAGACCAATCAGCATGGCCGCTCTCACCACACTGTCTCTAGACCAATCAGCATGGCCGCTCTCACCACACTGTCTCTAGACCAATCAGCATGACCGCTCTCACCACGCTGTCTCTAGACCAATCAGCATGGCCGCTCTCACCACACTGTCTCTAGACCAATCAGCCGCTCTCACCACACTGTCTCTAGACCAATCAGCCGCTCTCACCACGCTGTCTCTAGACCAATCAGCATTGCCGCTCTCACCACACTGTCTCTAGACCAATCAGCCGCTCTCACCACACTGTCTCTAGACCAATCAGCATGGCCGCTCTCACCACACTGTCTCTAGACCAATCAGCATGGCCGCTCTCACCACACTGTCTCTAGACCAATCAGCATGGCCGCTCTCACCACACTGTCTCTAGACCAATCAGCCGCTCTCACCACACTATCTCTAGACCAATCAGCATGGCTGCTCTCACCACACTGTCTCTAGACCAATCAGCATGGCCGCTCTCACCACACTGTCTCTAGACCAATCAGCATGGCCGCTCTCACCACACTGTCTCTAGACCAATCAGCATGGCCGCTCTCACCACACTGTCTCTAGACCAATCAGCATGGCCGCTCTCACCACACTGTCTCTAGACCAATCAGCATGGCCGCTCTCACCACACTGTCTCTAGACCAATCAGCATGGCCGCTCTCACCACACTGTCTCTAGACCAATCAGCATGGCCGCTCTCACCACACTGTCTCTAGACCAATCAGCATGGCTGCTCTCACTACACTGTCTCTAGACCAATCAGCATGGCCGCTCTCACCACACTGTCTCTAGACCAATCAGCATGGCTGCTCTCACCACGGTTTTGTACACTTTTCCCTTCATTTTATCTGAAACTCTTCTATCACACATCACACCTGATACTTTCCTCCACCCGTTCCAGCCTGCTTGGACAATCCCTGCAGATTATTTGCTCCTCTATAACTGTTGGTGATTATTATCTCTTTAACTCTACGACCTCCAAATCTACACGTTTTATAGATAATTATCTCTTTTTAACCTCCTTAGACATGTTTGAGCTACAGCCCATGATGGGTGTTAATTCTTTACCTGTGAGAATGGGATCCCCAATGACGATGTTTAAATGCAGGCTGTCCCGTTGTCTTCCGCTTATCCAAGGCCATGTTATCGGCGTGACAGCCTAAGACGGGAAACCCAGACTTCTCTCACCCCGGCTGCATCCTCCAGCTCACCTGGGAGGATCCAGAGGTGTTCCCTGTCCAGCTATGAGACATAGTCTCTCCAGCAGGTCTTGGTCCTCCGGCAAGTCCTCCACCACCAGTGAGGGAGGCCCAAGCGACTGCATCTGGTTTCTCTTGGCCCGGAGGAGCAACGGCTCTACACCGAGCTCTTTCTGGATGGCAGAGCTCCTCTCTTCATGTCTGACTGAGAGCCCAGCCACCCGTAGAGGAAGATCCTTTCAGCTGCTTGTATCCATGACTGTTTTTTAATCGTGAATTTGACTGAAAACAAGTCCGATTAATCCCTCATTCGTCCACTAGGATCCATCGTAGAAAAGGCTTCCATCTTCTGGACAGTGTGTTCTATGACGGATCAAAGCTGGACGAATGAGGGATTACAAGGCCCACGGGAGTGGGCCGCACGGGGGTGCAGTGGGTAGCACAGCTGCCTCACAGCGAGAAGGTTGTGGGTTTGAGTCCTGGGTGGGGGCAAGGCTTGGAACACTGGTCTATCTGTGTGTTTTTTGCATGTTCTCCCCGTGTATGTGTGGGTTTTTTCCGGGTACTCCAGTTTCCTCCTACCCTCCAAAATCATACGTTTGGTTTAATGGCCCCTACTTGATTACCTCTAGGAATAAGTGTGTGTGTGTGTGTGTGTGTGTGTGTGTGTGTGTGGTTGTGTATGTGTGCCACCGTGACAGACTGCCGACCTGTTCGGGGTGTACCCTGCCCCTCGCTTTGAATCAGCCGGGATGGGCTCCGGCTCTCCCCATAAGGGATAGAAGGGAACTCTAGTGGGAGGTTGGACAGGATTTTATCTGGTTCTTTTCTCTCGTTCTACTTTTTTTTTTTGATTTGCTGTGTTTATAGAACATTTTCTACAAACTGAAGTATTTCCGTTCTGTGGGCGAGTTGTAGGAACGCAGCCAAAACTCTGACCCGTTTCCTCTCACTGGTGTGAGCGAGCTGTGTGGTGGGCGGGCGTTTTGTTACAACCCGTGTAAAAAGTGAGGAAATCCTTGATAATTTGTCTGTTCTGTCGTTTTCATTCTGTCGGTGTTAAAAGTCGTGTCTCCTTTTCTTTCCTCCTTTTTAAAAGAAGCCTCATCCATATTTCAGAGGGAAGCAGAAGATGTTAGCGCAGCAACGTTCGGGCTAAATTTACCCACATCAGTCTGCCAGGCAAACAGGAAGCCTGCCATCCAGCCGTACGTCTGTCCATCCATCCGTTAATCCGTCCATTCACTCCTCCATTATTTTAGTTTTTTGGGAAACTGAGTTTCTCTCATCGTTTCACAGACACTCGGAGCAGGACGTCCATGTCCTCAGAGCCCTGTTAGGACGGAGACTCAAATAGACTGGGATTAAAAATCAAATTTTATTTATAAAAAACTTTTTAAACATAAAGTTAAAAAGAGATGGACGAAAAAAAAAAACTCATAAGAATTAAAATCCACGTCATTAAACAGAAAACGTACATTAAAAAACACACAGACTAAAAAACTGAATGGCTGCTACTGTTCCAAGGAGAGAGAGTGTGTGTGTGTGTGTGTGTGTGTGTGTGTGTGTGTGTGTGTGTGTGTGTACGTGTGCGTGTGATTCACCACAGAGTACAATGCAACCCGATAACCTTTCTTTTTTTTCACGTTAAAATTTGTTATGAGAATCGTTCCGATCTTTTCCGTTGTCTTCCGATTATAACGAACCGGGTCACGGGGCGCCAGCCTCAGACAGGAAATGCAGGTGTCGCTCACCCCGGCTGTAACCTCCAGGTTACCCAGGAGGATCCTGAGATGTTCCCTGTCCAGCTGTGAGACATAGTCTCTCCAGCAGGTCCTGGGTCTGTCTGTGGGTCTGAATCACATCACCCACCTCACCATTGAGAAATGAGGGCGGCATCCTAACTGCCTGAACCACCCCTCTGGCTTATCTCAACCAGGATAAGCAACGGCTCCACTAACGGCTCCTCCAGATGGCAGAGCTCCTTAACCATCTATGAGAGAGACCCTGCCCACCTGCAGAGGAAGATCATGTCAGCTGCTTGGATCTGGAATCTTGTTCTTTCGTCATCACCCACACTGGTTACCATGGTGAGGGTAGGAATGTAGATCCTGGTTACCATGGTGAGGGTAGGGATGTAGATCCTGGTTACCATGGTGAGGGTAGAAACATAGATCCTGGTTACCATGGTGAGGGTAGGAACGTAGATCCTGGTTACCATGGTGAGGGTAGGAACGTAGATCCTGGTTACCATGGTGAGGGTAGGAACATAGATCCTGGTTACCATGGTGAGGGTAGGAACGTAGATCCTGGTTACCATGGTGAGGGTAGGAACGTAGATCCTGGTTACCATGGTGAGGGTAGGAACGTAGATCCTGGTTACCATGGTGAGGGTAGAAACATAGATCCTGGTTACCATGGTGAGGGTAGGAACGTAGATCCTGGTTACCATGGTGAGGGTAGGAACGTAGATCCTGGTTACCATGGTGAGGGTAGGAACGTAGATCCTGGTTACCATGGTGAGGGTAGAAACATAGATCCTGGTTACCATGGTGAGGGTAGGAATGTAGATCCTGGTTACCATGGTGAGGGTAGGAACGTAGATCCTGGTTACCATGGTGAGGGTAGGAACGTAGATCCTGGTTACCATGGTGACGGTAGGAACGTAGATCCTGGTTACCATGGTGAGGGTAGGAACGTAGATCCTGGTTACCATGGTGAGGGTAGAAACATAGATCCTGGTTACCATGGTGAGGGTAGGAATGTAGATCCTGGTTACCATGGTGAGGGTAGGAACGTAGATCCTGGTTACCATGGTGAGGGTAGAAACGTAGATCCTGGTTACCATGGTGAAGGTAGGAATGTAGATCCTGGTTACCATGGTGAGGGTAGGAACGTAGATCCTAGTTACCATGGTGAGGGTAGGAATGTAGATCCTGGTTACCATGGTGAGGGTAGGAACGTAGATCCTAGTTACCATGGTGAGGGTAGGAATGTAGATCCTGGTTACCATGGTGAGGGTAGGAACGTAGATCCTAGTTACCATGGTGAAGGTAGGAATGTAGATCCTGGTTACCATGGTGAGGGTAGGAACGTAGATCCTGGTTACCACTCTGAGGGTAGGAACGTAGATCCTGGTTACCATGGTGAGGGTAGGAACGCAGATCCTGGTTACCATGGTGAAGGTAGGAACGTAGATCCTGGTTACCATGGTGAGGGTAGGAACGTAGATCCTGGTTACCATGGTGAGGGTAGGAATGTAGATCCTGGTTACCATGGTGAGGGTAGGAACGTAGATCCTAGTTACCATGGTGAGGGTAGGAATGTAGATCCTGGTTACCATGGTGAGGGTAGGAACGTAGATCCTAGTTACCATGGTGAGGGTAGGAATGTAGATCCTGGTTACCATGGTGAGGGTAGGAACGTAGATCCTAGTTACCATGGTGAGGGTAGGAATGTAGATCCTGGTTACCATGGTGAGGGTAGGAACGTAGATCCTAGTTACCATGGTGAAGGTAGGAATGTAGATCCTGGTTACCATGGTGAGGGTAGGAACGTAGATCCTGGTTACCACTCTGAGGGTAGGAACGTAGATCCTGGTTACCATGGTGAGGGTAGGAACGCAGATCCTGGTTACCATGGTGAAGGTAGGAACGTAGATCCTGGTTACCATGGTGAAGGTAGGAACGTAGATCCTGGTTACCATGGTGAGGGTAGGAACGTAGATCCTGGTTACCATGGTGAGGGTAGGAACGTAGATCGTGGTTACCATGGTGAGGGTAGGAACGTAGATCCTTGTTTCATGGTTAGGGTAGGAACGTAGATCCTGGTTACCATGGTGAGGGTAAGAACCTAGATCCTGGTTAACATGGTGAGGGTAGGAACGTAGATCCTGGTTACCATGGTGAGGGTAGGAACGTAGATCCTGGTTACCATGATGAGGGTAAGAACCTAGATCCTGGTTAACATGGTGAGGGTAGGAACGTAGATCCTGGTTACCATGGTGAAGGTAGGAACGTAGATCCTGGTTACCATGGTGAAGGTAGGAACGTAGATCCTGGTTACCATGGTGAGGGTAGGAACGTAGATCCTGGTTACCATGGTGAGGGTAGGAACGTAGATCGTGGTTACCATGGTGAGGGTAGGAACGTAGATCCTTGTTTCATGGTTAGGGTAGGAACGTAGATCCTGGTTACCATGGTGAGGGTAAGAACCTAGATCCTGGTTAACATGGTGAGGGTAGGAACGTAGATCCTGGTTACCATGGTGAGGGTAGGAACGTAGATCCTGGTTACCATGATGAGGGTAAGAACCTAGATCCTGGTTAACATGGTGAGGGTAGGAACGTAGATCCTGGTTACCATGGTGAGGGTGGGAACGTAGATCCTGGTTACCATGGTGAGGGTAAGAACCTAGATCCTGGTTAACATGGTGAGGGTAGGAACGTAGATCCTGGTTACCATGGTGAGGGTGGGAACGTAGATCCTGGTTACCATGGTGAGGGTAGGAATTTAGATCCTGGTTACCATGGTGAGGGTAGGAACGTAGATCCTGGTTACCATGGTGAGGGTAGGAATGTAGATCCTGGTTACCATGGTGAGGGTAGGAATGTAGATCCTGGTTACCATGGTGAGGGTAGGAACGTAGATCCTGGTTACCATGGTGAGGGTAGGTACGTAGATCCTGGTTACCATGGTGAGGGTAGGAACGTAGATTTACCAGTAAATCCAAATCTTTTCTTTTTGGCTTAGCTCTTTCTTCACCATGACAGATTGATGTAGCGTCCTGATTATTGCAGACGCTGCACAGATCCGTCGGCAAATCTCCTCTCCATTTTTTAGATTTTTGGTTGGTAGATTTTTTTAGATGTAAAAAGGAACCCTGGCATGAAAAAGGTTGAAAAACACTGTTTTTTAAGACACTTTGAGACCTTTTCTCTGAAGGTTCAAACCGAGGATTTCTGTTTTCAGAGAGGAAGAGTTTCCTTAAAACAGGTTTTTACCACACAGGATCTGGTGTGTGGTTCTGCCAGGAGGACCATATCATGTAAACAGGATCTGGTGTGTGGTTCCTCCAGGAGGACCATATCATGTAAACAGGATCTGGTGTGTGGTTCTGCCAGGAGGACCATATCATGTAAACAGGATCTGGTGTGTGGTTCCTCCAGGAGGACCATATCATGTAAACAGGATCTGGTGTGTGGTTCTGCCAGGAGGACCATATCATGTAAACAGGATCTGGTGTGTGGTTCTGCCAGGAGGACCATATCATGTAAACAGGATCTGGTGTGTGGTTCTGCCAGGAGGACCATATCATGTAAACAGGATCTGGTGTGTGGTTCTGCCAGGAGGACCATATCATGTAAACAGGATCTGGTGTGTGGTTCCTCCAGGAGGACCATATCATGTAAACAGGATCTGGTGTGTGGTTCCTCCAGGAGGACCATATCATGTAAACAGGATCTGGTGTGTGGTTCCTCCAGGAGGACCCTGGATCCTCCAGCAGGACCCTGGATCCTCCAGCAGGACCCAAACACAGTTCATCCTGGTTGAGCACAGACAGGCCTGCAGGCAGAGTCTTACTCATGTTAAATTTGGCTTTTCTTTCTCTTCTTTCTGTAGTGCACATTGTTTGTGTGTGTCTATGTGTGTCAGTGTGTCTGTGTGTGTGTGTGTGTGTGTGTGTGTCTGTGTGTGTGTGTGTGTCTGTGTGTCTGTGTGTCTGTGTGTGAATGCACACAATGTGACCTGATAGCCTTTGTTTGTTCCACGTGAAACAAGCTTGAGCATGATTCAGCCACTGGTCTGGAAAATAAGCCAGAGGAGAACTTCATTATACACACACACACACACACACACACACACACACACACACACACACACACACACACACACACACACACACACACACACACACACACACACACACACACACACACACACACACACACATGAATCCAGGCATTCTCACACACCTAAGCAGACACTCAGACTTTGTATCTTCCTGGCTCACATACAGTACAAATAAAAACACAGACAAATTAAACACACACACTGCACACCTCCAGACCTCTCTCTTTCACACACACACACACACACACACACACACACACACAGAAAGTCAATGGTCAGGCTAATTACATTAGCGGTGCTTAAGATGCAGATCCTTCTGTCCCTCACACATCGATACCTCCGGCAGGCAAAGAAAAAAAAAAAACAAACGTAAATCAGTTTATTTTCTAGGGATAATAATAACTAACTTTATTTAGATGTTTACACACTCCTGTCCTGTAGCGTGTCCGCGTGCGTGTGTCTCCGCATGCGTGTGTGTGAGGGATCAGATGAGCCTGATGGACTCTAGATTTACTGGTTGCCTTACAGCGCCACCTACCTGCTGCTTCTAACTGCTCTGCAGTGCTGTAGAAAGAGAATTTTGTGTTAAAACATTTGTTTTCTGAACTGTTTTGAGTCGCGGGGTGCCGGAGCCTACCCCGACTGACTTCAGGTGAGAGGCAGGATACACCCCCAACAGCTCACCAGGCTGTCGTGATTCATCATGGTAAAGAAAAACCTAAGTTGAAAAGCAAAGCACTTGATTTACAAGTCGATCTACGTTCCTACCCTCACCATGGTAACCAGGATCTACATTCCTACCCTCACCATGGTAACCAGGATCTACGTTCCTACCCTCACCATGGTAACCAGGATCTACATTCCTACCCTCACCATGGTAACCAGGATCTACATTCCTACCCTCACCATGGTAACCAGGATCTACATTCCTACCCTCACCATGGTAACCAGGATCTACGTTCCTACCCTCACCATGGTAACCAGGATCTACGTTCCTACCCTCACCATGGTAACCAGGATCTACATTCCTACCCTCACCATGGTAACCAGGATCTACGTTCCTACCCTCACCATGGTAACCAGGATCTACGTTCCTACCCTCACCATGGTAACCAGGATCTACGTTCCTACCCTCACCATGGTAACCAGCTGTTCCCTAAATTGTTAAAAAATAAAGTAGAAGCCTGTGTTTTAAATTGTCGAGCATCTGAAAGACTGAAAGATCAAGATTTTGGATACAAGTGGCCAAAATAAGCTCTCCCTCCAGGTCGGGCGGGGTCTCATTTAGAGATGGAGGGAGGAGCGAGTAGAGGTGTTTCTCCTTCAGGTCGAGATAAGCCAGATGAGTTGGTTTGGGCACCTGGTTAGGATGCCTCCCTTTTTGGTGAGGTGTTCCGTCCCACTGGCAGGACACCCAGAGACAGATGGCAACGCCTCGGGATCGTCCAGGGCGAGCTGGAGGATGTAGCCGGGGTGAGAGAAACCTGGGTATCCCCGTCTGAGGTTGTCGCCCCTGTGACCCGACCCCAGATAAGCAGAATACAATGAACGAACCAATCAAAAGGTGGTAAAAAACAAGATAAAACCCACACATACGCAGGGCGAACATGCAAACTCCACACTGAGAGAACAGTGTTTCAAACCTCACCACCACCCCAGGAAGTAAACCCCAAACTTCCTGCTTTGAGGTCACCGTGGTAACCACTCCGCCACGGTGAAACCCGAGACGGTGATGCTTGACGTAAAAATCCTGATGTGTGTTGAATTTTCTCTGAAAGTTTTAGAGGATAAAATCTTTCTGTTAGTGTTTGAGTTATTAATGAGCTGGTCCTTCAGGCCGGGTTCACCCCGCCTGGAGGAAGTAAGGGTTAACCCTCCATCCAGAATTATTAACTTTATTCATAAAAAAAAACATTTAATATTAAAAATCCATCAAAATCCATAAAACCAAAAAAATACCTTAAGAGAATTCAAAGAAATGAAGGACGCACTGCAGAGGTTATTA
This sequence comes from Neostethus bicornis, assembly GCA_902685375.1. Classification (NCBI taxonomy): domain Eukaryota; kingdom Metazoa; phylum Chordata; class Actinopteri; order Atheriniformes; family Phallostethidae; genus Neostethus; species Neostethus bicornis. The sequence continues at coordinate 18,091,456 of LR738561.1, forward strand.
TGGGATGGTCATCTTAACCAGCTTTAATGGGGTTATTATGGGATGGTCATCTTAACCAGCTTTAATGGGGTTATTATGGGATGGTCATCTTAACCAGCTTTAATGAGGTTATTATGGGATGGTCATCTTAACCAGATTTAATGGGGTTATTATGGGATGGTCATCTTAACCAGCTTTAATGAGGTTATTATGGGATGGTCATCTTAACCAGCTTTAATGGGGTTATTATGGGATGGTCATCTTAACCAGTTTTAATGAGGTTATTATGGGATGGTCATCTTAACCAGCTTTAATGAGGTTATTATGGGATGGTCATCTTAACCAGCTTTAATGAGGTTATTATGGGATGGTGATCTTTCTTTTCAGTATGTTTTTCCCTCCATTTGTTAATATTTTGATCTTTTTTTAACTAAAACTTCAGCTGCTTTTTTTTCTGATTTCTGATTCATTTCGAGCATTTGGAAAAAATCAATTCCCACGAAGAGTCTTACGGAGTTCAAAAGAGTCCCACCAACTCCCAAAGAGTCCCTCCGACTCCTACTGACTCCCAAAGAGTCCCTCCGACTCCTACCAACACCCAAAGAGTCCCTCCGACTCCTACTGACTCCCAAAGAGTCCCTCCGACTCCTACCAACTCCCAAAGAGTCCCTCCGACTCCTACTGACTCCCAAAGAGTCCCTCCGACTCCTACCAACTCCCAAAGAGTCCCTCCGACTCCTACTGACTCCCAAAGAGTCTCCCCGACTCCTACCGACTCCCACCGAGTCCAACCGACTCCTACCCACTCCCAAAGAGTCCCTCCGACTCCTACCAACACCCAAAGAGTCCCTCCGACTCCTACTGACTCCCAAAGAGTCCCTCCGACTCCTACCAACTCCCAAAGAGTCCCTCCGACTCCTACCGACTCCCAAAGAGTCCCTCCGACTCCTACCAACACCCGAAGAGTCCCTCCGACTCCTACTGACTCCCAAAGAGTCCCTCCGACTCCTACCAACACCCGAAGAGTCCCTCCGACTCCTACCGACTCCCAAAGAGTCCCTCCGACTCCTACCAACACCCGAAGAGTCCCTCCGACTCTTACCGACTCCCACCGAGTCCAACCGACTCCTACCAACACCCGAAGAGTCCCTCCGACTCCTACCGACTCCCAAAGAGTCCCTCCGACTCCTACTGACTCCCAAAGAGTCCCTCCGACTCTTACCGACTCCCACCGAGTCCAACCGACTCCTACCAACACCCGAAGAGTCCCTCCGACTCCTACCGACTCCCAAAGAGTCCCTCCGACTCCTACTGACTCCCAAAGAGTCCCTCCGACTCCTACCAACTCCCAAAGAGTCCCTCCGACTCCTACCAACTCCCAAAGAGTCCCTCCGACTCCTACCAACACCCAAAGAGTCCCTCCGACTCCTACCGACTTCCAAAGAGTCTCCCCGACTCCTACCGACTCCCAAAGAGTCCCTCCGACTCCTACTGACTCCCAAAGAGTCCCTCCGACTCCTACCAACTCCCAAAGAGTCCCTCCGACTCCTACTGACTCCCAAAGAGTCCCTCCGACTCCTACCGACTCCCAAAGAGTCCCTCCGACTCCTACCGTCTCCCAAAGAGTCCCTCCGACTCCTACTGACTCCCAAAGAGTCCCTCCGACTCCTACTGACTCCCAAAGAGTCCCTCCGACTCCTACTGACTCCCAAAGAGTCTCCCCGACTCCTACCGACTCCCAAAGAGTCCCTCCGACTCCTTGCGATTCCCAAAGAGTCCCTCCGACTCCTACTGACTCCCAAAGAGTCCCTCCGACTCCTACCGACTCCCACCGAGTCCAACCGACTCCTACCCACTCCCAAAGAGTCCCTCCGACTCCTACTGACTCCCAAAGAGTCCCTCCGACTCCTACCGATTCCCAAAGAGTCCCTCCGACTCCTACCGATTCCCAAAGAGTCCCTCCGACTCCTACCAAGTCCAACCGACTCCTACCCACTTCCAAAGAATCCCTCCAACTCCCACTGACTCCCACCAAGTCCAACCGACTCCTACCCACTTCCAAAGAATCCCTCCAATTCCCACCGACTCCCAAAGAGTCCCACTGACTCCCACCGACTCTCACCAAGTGATTTTTTGTCAACAGAAAAAAACACTTAGAATAAATTCTTGTCAGAAAAGAAACTGCATAAGGATCTCTCTACCGTTGGTCTCTTCACCGGTAGGCGTAGGGATCTCTCTACCGTTGGTCTCTTCACCGGTAGGCGTAGGGATCTCTCTACCGTTGGTCTCTTCACCGGTAGGCGTAGGGATCTCTCTACCGTCCGTCTCTTCACCGGTAGGCGTAGGGATCTCTCTACCGTTGGTCTCTTCACCGGTAGGCGTAGGGATCTCTCTACCGTTGGTCTCTTCACCGGTAGGCGTAAGGATCTCTCTACCGTTGGTCTCTATCGGAAACGTAGAACCGGAAAACAAACGAGACAAGTTTAAACACATCTTATTGGTTTTTTTTTTAGTGCGTTAATTTGCTGCATCGACCTCTGATCGACCGGCCAATCCCTGAGGAGTTCATCAATCATCTAATCAATAAAAGCTTTTCTAAACGTGCAGAAAAACAAAGACTGTAAACAAATAAATAAAACCAGGAAGTAAAAAACAGATTTTAACCCTTTGCTGTTTTTATAAAGTTCATTAGAAACATGATTTTTTTTATTCGTACGCCGGCAGCACGAAGGAGCAGTTTTAGACATGGTGGCCACACAGCAACATGGTCAGGGGTCCCTGGTGGGGACGGGGCTTGGAACACTGGACTTTCTGTGTGGAGTTTGCATGTTCTTCCTGTGTATGTGGGTTTTTTTTTTCTGGTTTTCTTCCACACTTCAAAAACATGCATGTTAGCTTGATTAGCTGCTAAAATTGGCCCTAGGAATGAGTGTGTGTGTGTGTGTGTGTGTGTGTGTGTGTGTGTGTGTGTGTGTGTGTGTGTGTGTGTGTGTGTGTGTGTGTGTGTGTGTGTGTGTGTGTGTGTGTGTGTGTGGCACCGCGACGGACTGGCGACCTGTTCGGGTGTAGCCTGCCTCTCGCCTTCAATACGATGGGAGTGGTCCTGTATGCCCTATCCGCCCCCCTGCCCCCCCCAACTTCAAAAGGGAAAAATTGTCTCAGAAGCCAAAGCGAACCATCCATACGCAGCTCTGATTGGACGGTTTAGAACATGTTGTTTATTTCCTTCATTCTGATAAAAATACGTGATGAAAGAAACTTTTCTATTTTCTCTCTTTTTCAGAGTTTGTAGTTTAATTTTGAGCAAAATGAAATGATCAAAACGCAGGAGCAAAGGAACGTCGGGGGTTTGAAGGAGTGGAAATAAGAAAACGATCTCTGTGAGAAAAAGTTTTTTAAAATCATGTCAGAGTGACCGTCTCCATCCTGTGGAAGGAAACATGGAGATGTTTGAAAGAAGAAAAGAAAGGTTTCCATCCGTCCTCTCTGTTTGAAAACGAAAGAGAAAAAAAAAAAAAATGATTTCCATCCGTCACCTGAACCCCAGTTACTCTCACCACTGGCGTCGTCATGGTGACCGGCTACGGTGCATCCCCATAAGGGATTATTGTGTGGGGAGACGGCAGCTCAGTGGTCAGAGCGTTCGCACGCGGACCGGAAGTTCGCAGGTTTGCATCCCACAGAGAGCAGGTCTAGGGTCCTTGGAGAAGACACCTAACCCCCGTTTCTTCCACCATTGGCGCCGTCGAAGGGCAGCTTGCTGCGGTGTGAGGAGTGCAGCACGGTGAGGGATGAAGAGAGTCATTTTTATTTATTTTTTATTATCATTATTATTATTAAACATGGTCCATGTTGGCAGCGATTACCCAGATTAAGAATTTAAAGACAAGTCCATGTAGTCCCTCATTCATCAGGAGTGATCCATAGTAGAAAAAGTTTTAAAAAAGTCTTCTGGACAGTTTAATTCTTGAACGAGACGTTTCCACTTCCATCTGGAAATCATTTTGAAAATAATTTCCGGATGGAAGTCAAAACGTCTCGTTGAAGAATTAAACTGTCCAGAAGACTTTTTTAAAACTTTTTCTACAATTTAAAGACAGTGTTTACAAAGTTTATTCACTGTTTTCCCGTCCGGGTGTATCACATACCGTATGTCACATCCAGTACCCACTAGAAAGAAACGATCCGCCCATCGTGGAGTGAGTGAACCCCAATGCTGCGAGGTCAGACTGTTTCCACGGAGACACAGAAGCAGTCTGATGGATCAAGCCGCCGCTGGCGATCAGAACCAGAATCTACTTTAATGATCCCACACGTGTGTGTCACAACAACAACTTCCTATCTGCTAAGTGAGTCGTTGTAGAGCCCGATCACGTACGGAAAGAAAGACCTCCGGTAACGAGATGTTCTCGAGCGGAGCTGTCTGAGCCTCTTGGAGAAGGAGCTCCGCTGTTCATCCAGGAGTGGGTAGAGAGGATGGTCAGGGTTATCCATGATGGTAGAGAGGATGGTCAGGGTTATCCATGATGGTAGAGAGGATGGTCAGGGTTATCCATGATGGTAGAGAGGATGGTCAGGGTTATCCATGATGGTAGAGAGGATGGTCAGGGTTATCCGTGATGGTAGAGAGGATGGTCAGGGTTATCCATGATGGTAGAGAGGATGGTCAGGGTTATTCATGATGGTAGAGAGGATGGTCAGGGTTATCCGTGATGGTAGAGAGGATGGTCAGGGTTATCCATGATGGTAGAGAGGATGGTCAGGTTTATCCATGATGGTAGAGAGGATGGTCAGGGTTATCCATGATGGTAGAGAGGATGGTCAGGGTTATCCATGATGGTAGAGAAGATGGTCAGGGTTATCCATGATGGTAGAGAGGATGGTCAGGGTTATCCACGATGGTAGAGAGGATGGTCAGGGTTATTCATGATGGTAGAGAGGATGGTCAGGGTTATCCGTGATGGTAGAGAGGATGGTCAGGGTTATCCATGATGGTAGAGAGGATGGTCAGGGTTATCCATGATGGTAGAGAGGATGGTCAGGGTTATCCATGATGGTAGAGAGGATGGTCAGGGTTATCCATGATGGTAGAGAGGATGGTCAGGGTTATCCATGATGGTAGAGAGGATGGTCATGGTTATCCATGATGGTAGAGAGGATGGTCAGGGTTATCCATGATGGTAGAGAGGATGGTCAGGGTTATCCATGATGGTAGAGAGGATGGTCAGGGTTATCCATGATGGTAGAGAGGATGGTCAGGGTTATCCATGATGGTAGAGAGGATGGTCAGGGTTATCCGTGATGGTAGAGAGGATGGTCAGGGTTATCCATGATGGTAGAGAAGATGGTCAGGGTTATCCATGATGGTAGAGAGGATGGTCAGGGTTATCCATGATGGAATAGAGAGGATGGTCAGGGTTATCCATGATGGTAGAGAGGATGGTCAGGTTTATCCATGATGGTAGAGAAGATGGTCAGGGTTATCCATGATGGTAGAGAGGATGGTCAGGGTTATCCATGATGGTAGAGAGGATGGTCAGGGTTATCTATGATGGTAGAGAGGATGGTCAGGGTTATCCATGATGGTAGAGAGGATGGTCAGGTTTATCCATGATGGTAGAGAGGATGGTCAGGTTTATTCACCACTGTCTCATGTGAGTCCTGTTTCCTGTCAATAACAGAACCAGCCAGTCTGATTAGATGAAATCAATCTTAAAGTTTCACTTTATTTCTGCTGGTTTTTAATCATAAAAACACTTTTTACTGGTCATACTGTCTGAATTACCGTCGTGTTACCGGTTCTTCTGGTCCTAGTCGTACTCTAACGACTGCTCTTTGCTCTGATTAGCTCCCATGTCATTAGCTGCTGCAGTCAGGTCCTTCTCTCCTCCACCACGTCCCCGCAGCCTCCTCCTCTTTTCCTCCGGCTCCAGATCAGAACCTGATTAATGAGGCTCCAGTTAATAAACTGAATGCCTCTCATTCTTCTTTTTATCTTTCCTACATCTTCTGTTTCGTCTTCTTTTGTCTCTTTGCTGGACTCCAGAGATGAGGAGGGAGGATGGGGGAGGTGGCACAGGGGGGGGGGTGCACGTACGTTATTACCTACACAATTAAAAGCTGTTTGATTCCATTCAGCTGTTGTTTTATTAATTTAGTTGTTTGTCTTTATCAAGCTGAACCTTCTGAACATGACTGTAAATGGGGGGTATCTCAGTGGGTAGAGCGACCGTCCTGTAACCAGAGGGTTGCTGTATCGATCCCCCATCTGGAGTTCATGCCAAGGTGTGTCTGGGCAGCTTCCACCATCAGGTGGATGGGTGAAGGTGAGCTGTAACGTGAAGCCTTTAAAGAACAAACACAGAAAAAAGCTGTTAGTGGAATCTATTAAAACACTTTATGACCGTACCAGCTGGTGAATGCCTGATCCCGTCAGATCTCAAAAGCTGGTTGAACCCGGGCAGTCCTTTGATTGACCGCTGGAACCCGAGGTGCCAAAATGGGACGGCTGTTGAAATTAAATTGTCAAAAATTTATGGAAATATCCAAAAATCTAGCAAAAATTTAGTTAAACTGTGCAGAAATTTTAAGAAAAAATGGCTAAACTTTTGAATATCTTGTAAAGATTTGCGAAATTTTAGATAAATTGTATAAACAACCAATTCACCGTGAAGGAGGGTCTAAGGGCAGGAATGTGCTACCAGTGTCTAGCTGGCATTTATTAGTTTTCTTGCTGTTTCTTTGTGTTTATACATTCCTCTGAAATCTTTCTCAATCTGCAATATGAATCCCATCGAAACAGAAATTCTGTGATATAAGTAAAATTGAATAGAATTTACAAAAATTTGAAAAAACTAACAAATTTTGCAAAATTTTGCTAAAAGAAGCCATCTTTGTGAAAGCCTTCTTTGAAGAAGAATGAAGACTTAAGATACAACTTCTTCTTCTTCTCCTTCCATCATTTCCCTTCAGGGGGCGCCACAGCAAGTCAGTTTCTTCCATCTAACCCTATCTCCTGCATCCTCTTCGGTCACACCAACTATCTTCATGTCTTCCTTCACTGTATCCATGAACCTCCTCTTTGGTCTTCCTCTAGTCCTCTTTCCTGGTGGTTCCAAACCCAGCATCCTTCTTCTGATGTACTCTCTCTCTCTCCTCTGCACATGTCCAAACCATCTCAGTCTGACCTCTCTGACTTTAAAACCTCTAACATGTGCTGTTCCTCTGATCCTGTCCATCCTGGTCACTCCCAGAGAGATCCTCAGCATCTTCATCTCTGATACAAACATCTCTGTTTCCTGTCTTTGAATCAGTGACACCGTCTCTAGACCAATCAGCATGGCCGCTCTCACCACACTGTCTCTAGACCAATCAGCATGGCCGCTCTCACCACACTGTCTCTAGACCAATCAGCATGGCCGCTCTCACCACACTGTCTCTAGACCAATCAGCATGGCCGCTCTCACCACACTGTCTCTAGACCAATCAGCATGGCCGCTCTCACCACACTGTCTCTAGACCAATCAGCATGGCCGTGACCTGTTTGGCGTGTATCCTACCTCTTGCCTGAAACCAGCCAGGATAGACTCAGGCACCCCCCTACCCCGCCCCCCCATGACGTCATTAGAGATAAACGGTTGTTTATTGTTTTCATTTGGAGTCAAATCCAGTGGTGAGGTCACGCACACTGTCTCCGCCCCTTTCTGTGTTTTTGTTGTGAAAACGTCCTGTTTTCAGTCTTTTCGGTGCTTTAGTCATAAAATAATCTCAGTGTTTTCGGTGAGAAGATGTTTCCCCCTCCTCCGTCATTGTTCAGAGGCAGGATTAGAAACCGATTCGTTAACCTGTGAAATTCCTCCTCCGCCGCTTTGATTCTTTCCATAAGGACGGGATGTTTCATCATCTCTCTCTCTACAGAATCCGCTCCGTTCCCAGATGATTGTTTAACAGGCTGAAGCATGACTCACATCACATTTCTACATCCTTCCTCACCAGCAGCATAAATCATTAAATCCTCCTCCATCCTGATCCGGAGGAGACTGCAGTTCCTCAAACACTTATTCTGAGAGTTCCAGAACCGACTCGGTCCGAGCGTTCCAGAACCGACTCGGTCCGAGCGTTCCAGAACCGACTCGGTCCGAGAGTTCCAGAACCGACTCGGTCCGAGCGTTCCAGAACCGACTCGGTCCGAGCGTTCCAGAACCGACTCGGTCTGAGAGTTCCAGAACCGACTCAGTCTGAGAGTTCCAGAACCGACTCGGCTGGTCTGGAACCCGCTTTAAAAATCTTAAAATTCGGCCAAAACTCAAACGTCTTATTGATTAAATTGAAAAGAAAAATGTCAGATAGTGGAAACAAAATTTTTGTTCCGTCCTCTTCCGCTTATCCAGAGCCAGAGCTCCGGCAGAAATTACCTCAAATAGGAAACCCGGACTTCCATCACCATGGCAACATCCTCCATCTCACCCTGGAGGATCCCAAGGTGTTCCCTGTCCAGCTGTGAGACATAGTCTCTCCAGCAGGTCCGGGGTCTGCCTCTTGGTCTCCTCCTGGTGGGACGGAACACCTCACCAGCGAGGGAGGCATCCTGACCAGATGCCCAAACCTCCGTCTGACTTCTCTCAACCTAGAGGAGGAGTGGCGATACCGAGCTCCTCCCGGATGGCGGTCTCTGAGAGCCCTGCCACCCTGTAGTAATAAATATAAATATGATGACAGATCCATAAATAAATATTATTTTAAAAGCTGGTTGATGCTGAGGAGTTTAGATCTTCATGTTTTGGAAAAAGTTCATAAACAAGATTTTAACGTAAGCTCCTAAGATTGTTTGTCATGTTTTAAAGGCTGCTTTATTCTTTTTAAACCGTGAGACAACAAACAAACAAATAAAAGATGTTTTCTGTGAACAAACAGTGATGGTTTTAAATCAACAGATTAAATCAGGAAACACAGGTGTTTGACTGTCGTCAGAGTTCCAGTAGAATTTTTTTTCATCCAGTTACGGTGCCTTCAAATCGGAGACCGTGGTCTTTACTCGGAGAAGGGTGGAATGGGCAGTGTTTCAAACCTCTTCACCTCTCTGGGACTTGAACACTCAATCTTTGTGCTGAGAGTTCACCGTGGTAACCACTGCACCACCACCATTCAGCCAATTAAATCACACATTTTCCCACAGACTGTTATGAAGTGGAAAAGAGGTGAAGAAGCGTGTACAAGGAGGCTGGAATGAGGGGAGAAAAGTATCAGGTGTGATGTGTGATGGAAGAGTTTCAGCGAAATGAATACAAAACAGTGGTGAGAGCGGCCATGCTGATTGGTCTAGAGACAGTGTGGTGAGAGCGGCCATGCTGATTGGTCTAGAGACAGTGTGGTGAGAGCGGCCATGCTGATTGGTCTAGAGACAGTGTGGTGAGAGCG
>LR738561.1:18103351-18108351 GCA_902685375.1 Neostethus bicornis
CTGTAAACATCTGTACGTCTGAAACACGCATGATGGATGGATGGAGGGATGGTCGGATCGCGAAGCGAGTTTTTTGCGATTTTTTTCCGGAAAAAGTCGCGAAGCGCGTTTTTTTTTTTTTTTTTTTAGGAAAAACTGTCTTTTTTACAACTTTTTTTCACAAAAAAATGTTGAGGAAAAATGTCGCGAAAAGTTGACAAAAACTCGCGTATGCGACATTTTTTAGGGACGATCGCGACTTTTTTAGGAAAAAAGTCGCGGAAAATTTTCAAAAGAATCGCAAAAAAAAGACAGTTGTTCCTAAAAAAAGTCGCAAAAAAAAGTCGCAAAAAAGCCGCTTCGCGACTTTTTCCGGAAAAAATTGCAAAAAAAGACAGTTGTTCCTAAAAAAAACCGCGCTTTGCGAAACAATGGAACAAAATAAAAAGATGGAGGGATGGTCGGATCGCGAAGCAAGTTTATTGCGATTTTTTTTGGAAAAAGTCGCGAAGCGTGTTTTTTTTTTTTTTTTTAGGAACAACTGTCTTTTTTTGTGATTTTTGGTTTTTTTCCACAAAAAAAAAAGTTTAAAAAAAAAAGATGCGAAAACTCCTTCTGCAGCTCCTTCTGCGGCTCCTTCTGCGGCTCCTTCTGCGGCTCCTTCTGCAGCTCCTTCTGCGGCTCCTTCTGCAGCTCCTTCTGCAGCTCCTTCTGCAGCTCCTTCTGCGGCTCCTTCTGCGGCTCCTTCTGCAGCTCCTTCTGCAGCTCCTTCTGCAGCTCCTTCTGCAGCTCCTTCTGCGGCTCCTTCTGCGGCTCCTTCTGCAGCTCCTTCTGCAGCTCCTTCTGCGGCTCCTTCTGCAGCTCCTTCTGCAGCTCCTTCTGCAGCTCCTTCTGCGGCTCCTTCTGCGGCTCCTTCTGCGGCTCCTTCTGCGGCTCCTTCTGCGGCTCCTTCTGCGGCTCCTTCTGCGGCTCCTTCTGCGGCTCCTTCTGCAGCTCCTTCTGCGGCTCCTTCTGCGGCTCCTTCTGCAGCTCCTTCTGCGGCTCCTTCTGCAGCTCCTTCTGCGGCTCCTTCTGCGGCTCCTTCTGCGGCTCCTTCTGCGGCTCCTTCTGCGGCTCCTTCTGCAGCTCCTTGTTTTTAGGACCAGTTCAGGTTCTCAGGGTTTTCAGCATGTCTTTAAAAAGAAGCTTTTCAGTCAGTTTTGGTTTGAGACGACCGAAGGAAATTAGACAACAATAGAAGTTAAACGAGGACCCGCCCTAACGTTGTTTACATGTCACATAAACAAATGTTTGTTGGTTTATTTACACGTCTTTTAAACCATCCCGTCTCTCTTCTTAGAGCCGTACTCTCACTGTCCTCACGTGTGTTTGGTTGGTTTTATGATAGTGTTCTCCTCCTGATCTAAGAGGGAGACTGTCGGCCATTTTAAGACCTCTCTTTTGTGTTAGTTTAATCTTTTGTTTAGTGATTGTTTTGTTTTTACAGGTCTGGATTTTATAAACCACATCATTCTGTTTGTCTGGATTCAGGTCTGGATTTTATAAACCACATCATTCTGTTTGTCTGGATTCAGGTCTGGATTTTATAAACCACATCATTCTGTTTGTCTGGATTCAGGTCTGGATTCAGGTCTGGATTCAGGTCTGGATTTTATAAACCACATCATTCTGTTTGTCTGGATTCAGGTCTGGATTTTATAAACCACTTCATTCTGTTTGTCTGGATTCATCTTTTCTTTAGGATTCACTTGTTTCTGTCGTAACGTGTCGACAGGTTTAAAGAAAACCAGGACGTCACGTCGTCTTTCTGTTCTTTTAAGAGAAAATGTTTCAGTGATAAACCGTCGTGCCGCTCGGTTTTAACAGGTTTTGTTTTTAATCAAATCGAATGTTTTCATGAGCTGATATTTTTACCGGAGCGATGGAGGTGTAACTCACTCAGCGTGGGTCTGAGGATCGGCTGAATTTGGAGTTTAAACACAGATTGGTCAGATAATGAGTCATCTTTAAGTTTAAACCAGTCTGCCAGTCTGCCAGTCTGCCAGTCTGCGGACAGAGGTGGTTCACTTTATTAGAAATAAATAAAAATCCAAATCTATTTCCCAACAAGTCATCACAAGTTTGGAAAGTTTATTTGTAGCACAATTTATACTTTTTATTTTTGTTTTTATTTTGAATTACTCTATTCATCCCACACCGGGGAAATTTGTTTGCTGCACTCCTTACACCGCAGCAGGCTGCCCTTCAACGGCGCCAATGGTGGGAGAAGCGGGGGCTAGGTGTCTTCTCCAAGGACCCTAGACGTGCTCTCCGTGGGACGCGAACCCGCGACCTTCCGGTCCGCGGGCGAACGCGCTAACCACGCGGCCACCGTCTCCACCCTACAAAATGTAATTCAAAGTGTTTCACAAGAAGGAAAAAAAAATGCATTAAAATCATAAAACATAGAATCAAAAAGTTAAAAAAAATAAATAAAATCATTAAAACAGATAAAAAGAGCAATTAATAAAAAGCACAGATAAACAGAAGTGTTTTCAGACTAGATTTAAACATTGTCACAGTAGAGGTCTGCAAGAGGCCGGTCCCAGAGGTCCTCAGAGTTCTAGATGGTTCATGTTTAGTCCTGACTCTAGACACCAGCAGGAGACCGGTCCCAGAGGTCCTCAGAGTTCTAGATGGTTCATGTTTAGTCCTGACTCTAGACACCAGCAGGAGGCCGGTCCCAGAGGTCCTCAGAGTTCTAGATGGTTCATGTTTAGTCCTGACTCTAGACACCAGCAGGAGGCCGGTCCCAGAGGTCCTCAGAGTTCTAGATGGTTCATGTTTAGTCCTGACTCTAGACACCAGCAGAGACTCGAGCCGCAGCATTTTGAATAAACTGCAGCTGTTTTAAAGCCTTTTTGTTCAGACCAGTGAGTAGACCGTTACAATAATCTAAGCTACTGGAAACAAATGCATGGATAAGAACCTCTAAGTCTGTTTTAAAAACCAAGTCATCAAGATAAAAATCTGCCACCAGGACAGTTTTACCTGAGTCTGAATCCTGAGTCTGAATCCTGAGTCTGAATCCTGAGTCTGAATCCTGAGTCTGAATCCTGAGTCTGAATCCTGAGTCTGAATCCTGAGTCTGAATCCTGAGTCTGAATCCTGAGTCTGAATCCTGAGTCTGAATCCTGAGTCTGAATCCTGAGTCTGAATCCTGTCGTTTAGGAGGAGGCGGTATGTCTGATCCTTCAGGAGTTTTGATGAGCTGGGACTCCCAAAAAGATTCATTATATTAAAATGTGGGAGTTTACTTCACGTTGATGGGAGCTCATGATCGTCTCCAAGGAGCGAAAACGCTGAGTCTGGAGGAACAAACTCAATCTGACAAAGTTTTTTTTTTCCTCCAGAGTCTCAGCGTTTAAGAAGCAGGAATCCTCTGAGACGTAGAGACACCTCCATCGTTCTGTCCTCATCCCTCATCTCCATAGCAACCTCACATCATCTCTAAGGAGAGATAGACACCGTGGAGACGGTTAACAGTAAGAGAATGAAAGACAGACGATGAAAGCAACCCGAAAACGAAATCGAGAAAAGTGATGAAGTTAGTGCAACAACAGAGACCGACGAGGAAAAACGAGTATGTTCAGAGTTTCTTAAAGAAGCAGGAACCCTCTGAAACGTGGAAACACCTCCATCGTTCTGTCCTCATCCGTCATCTCCATAGCAACCTCACATCATCTCTGAGGAACGATTAGAAGAAAAAGCATCAAAAATCACTTCCTGCTGGAAGCGGAAAGCTGTGATTGGTTGTTAACATGATGATGTCATGTATCAGAAGATTTTATCATCTTTGCAACAAAAAAAGAATAAAAAAGTTGCTTTTCCAAAATGGCCGACTCAAGATGAAGAAACGTAAACATTCACTGTTTCTGTTTCATTTTCTAAGTTTGTTTAAAACTGTAAGTTTTTACGAGAAAAACCACGTTTAACAGGAAACAAGAAAGACGAATAAAATAAAAATACTTTATTATTCTATTGTGAAAAATATCTGTGCTGCGTTGCACCGCAGCAGGTCTCCGTGATGGTGGGAGTAAGGGGGGTTTAGTGTCTCCTCCAGGAACACTAATGCAAGCAAAAGTCACTTTTTTATTAAAAAAAATTGCAAAAACAAAACAAAAAAAAATTGCAAAACCATTTAAAAAAAGCAAAAAATGACAAAAATAATTTTGCACAGAATTTCGAAAAAAAGACAAAAAAGTGTTTTTATTGTTTCATTGTCTTTCTGTTGTTTTATTGTCTTTTTATTGTTTTTTTTTTTTTTTATCGTCTCTTTCTCCTCCAAACATCTCTTCTCATCACCAAACTGTTCTGATCAGTGTTTTTCTCCACCCGGAGGAGGAGGGACCCCTCCCTCACCCGACCTTGACACTTATAGGAATGATTTTATTTGTTTAAATGGATCCCACTAGTTGTTACCATGGTAACCACTCGTCTCCTTGGAATACAATATTTAAAAAAATAATTTTAGCCCAAAATACAGTTAGATTTGGATGATTTAAAACAATATAAAATTAACACGGTTGTTTAAAAGAGAAAATAAGAACGATAAAAAATCTCATTTAAAGTCAAGTTTTAATGTTGGTAAATTTAACAGAAGACATGAACTTATTTCAATGTGATTTTTAAAGAACTGTTTCCTCCATTTGATTGGTCGTCTCAGACTTCCTTCCTGACGTTTGATTGGTCGTCTCAGACTTCCTTCCTGACGTTTGATTGGTCGTCTCTGACTTCCTTCCTGATGTTTGATTGGTCGTCTCTGACTTCCTTCCTGATGTTTGATTGGTCGTCTCTGACTTCCTTCCTGATGTTTGATTGGTCGTCTCTGACTTCCTTCCTGATGTTTGATTGGTCGTCTCTGACTTCCTTCCTGATGTTTGATTGGTCGTCTCTGACTTCCTTCCTGACGTTTGATTGGTCGTCTCTGACTTCCTTCCTGATGTTTGATTGGTCGTCTCTGACTTCCTTCCTGATGTTTG
>LR738561.1:18115851-18137808 GCA_902685375.1 Neostethus bicornis
GACTGAGACGTTAAAATCGAGTCTAAGACTGAGACTTAATCGGTGCACCTAATCAGATACCCGGACCACCTCATCTGGCTTCTCTTGACCCACAGAAGCAGCTGCTCTACTCCAAGTTCCTCCCAGACGGCAGGGCTCCTCCCTCTATGTCTAAGAGCGACCCCACCCACCCTGCAAATCATTACAGAAGCTTGTCTTCATGATCTCGTTCTCTTAGTCACCACCCACATTGTTTACCATGGTGAGGGTAGGAATGTAAATCATGGTTACCATGGTGAGGGTAGGAACATAGATCCTGGTTACCATGGTGAGGGTAGGAAGGTAGATCCTGGTTACCATGGTGAGGGTAGGAATGTAGATCATGGTTACCATGGTGAGGGTAGGAACATAGATCCTGGTTACCATGGTGAGGGTAGGAAGGTAGATCCTGGTTACCATGGTGAGGGTAGGAATGTAGATCATGGTTACCATGGTGAGGGTAGGAACGTAGATCCTGGTTACCATGGTGAGGGTAGGAACATAGATCCTGGTTACCATGGTGAGGGTAGGAATGTAGATCATGGTTACCATGGTGAGGGTAGGAACATAGATCCTGGTTACCATGGTGAGGGTAGGAACGTAGATCCTGGTTACCATGATGAGGGTAGGAACGTAGATCCTGGTTACCATGGTGAGGGTAGGAACATAGATCCTGGTTACCATGGTGAGGGTAGGAACGTAGATCCTGGTTACCATGGTGAGGGTATGAATGTAGATCCTGGTTACCATGGTGAGGGTAGGAACATAGATCCTGGTTACCATGGTGAGGGTAGGAACGTAGATCCTGGTTACCATGATGAGGGTAGGAACGTAGATCCTAGTTACCATGGTGAGGGTAGGAACGTAGATCCTGATTACCATGGTGAGGGTATGAATGTAGATCCTGGTTACCATGGTGAAGATAGGAACGTAGATCCTGGTTACCATGGTGAGGGTATGAATGTAGATCCTGGTTACCATGGTGAGGGTATGAATGTAGATCCTGGTTACCATGGTGAGGGTAGGAACATAGATCCTGGTTACCATGGTGAGGGTAGGAACGTAGATCCTGGTTACCATGGTGAGGGTATGAATGTCGATCCTGGTTACCATGGTGAGGGTAGGAACGTAGATCCTGGTTACCATGGTGAGGGTAGGAACGTAGATCCTGGTTACCATGGTGAGGGTAGGAACGTAGATCCTGGTTACCATGGTGAGGGTAGGAACGTAGATCCTGGTTACCATGGTGAGGGTAGGAACGTAGATCCTGGTTACCATGATGAGGGTAGGAACATAGATCCTGGTTACAATGGTGAGGGTAGGAACGTAGATCCTGGTTACCATGATGAGGGTAGGAACATAGATCCTGGTTACAATGGTGAGGGTAGGAACGTAGATCCTGGTTACCATGGTGAGGGTAGGAACATAGATCCTGGTTACAATGGTGAGGGTAGGAACGTAGATCCTGGTTACCATGGTGAGGGTAGGAACGTAGATCCTGGTTACCATGGTGAGGGTAGGAACGTAGATCCTGGTTACCATGGTGAGGGTAGGAACATAGATCCTGGTTACCATGGTGAGGGTAGGAACGTAGATCCTGGTTACCATGGTGAGGATAGGAACATAGATCCTGGTTACCATGATGAGGGTAGGAATGTAGATCCTGGTTACCATGATGAGGGTAGGAACATAGATCCTGGTTACCATGATGAGGGTAGGAATGTAGATCCTGGTTACCATGATGAGGGTAGGAACATAGATCCTGGTTACCATGATGAGGGTAGGAACATAGATCCTGGTTACCATGGTGAGGGTAGGAACATAGATCCTGGTTACCATGGTGAGGGTAGGATCGTAGATCCTGGTTACCATGGTGAGGGTAGGAACGTAGATCCTGGTTACCATGGTGAGGGTAGGAACGTAGATCCTGGTTACCATGGTGAGGGTAGGAACATAGATCCTGGTTACCATGATGAGGGTAGGAACATAGATCCTGGTTACAATGGTGAGGGTAGGAACGTAGATCCTGGTTACCATGGTGAGGGTAGGAACGTAGATCCTGGTTACCATGGTGAGGGTAGGAACGTAGATCCTGGTTACCATGGTGAGGGTAGGAACATAGATCCTGGTTACCATGGTGAGGATAGGAACGTAGATCGTGGTTACCATGGTGAGGGTAGGAACGTAGATCCTGGTTACCATGGTGAGGATAGGAACATAGATCCTGGTTACCATGATGAGGGTAGGAATGTAGATCCTGGTTACCATGATGAGGGTAGGAACGTAGATCCTGGTTACCATGGTGAGGGTAGGAACGTAGATCCTGGTTACAATGGTGAGGGTAGGAACATAGATCCTGGTTACAATGGTGAGGGTAGGAACATAGATCCTGGTTACCATGGTGAGGGTAGGAACATAGATCCTGGTTACCATGGTGAGGGTAGGAACATAGATCCTGGTTACAATGGTGAGGGTAGGAACATAGATCCTGGTTACCATGGTGAGGGTAGGAACGTAGATCCTGGTTACCATGGTGAGGGTAGGAACATAGATCCTGGTTACCATGGTGAGGGTAGGAACATAGATCCTGGTTACCATGGTGAGGGTAGGATCGTAGATCCTGGTTACCATGGTGAGGGTAGGAACGTAGATCCTGGTTACCATGGTGAGGGTAGGAACGTAGATCCTGGTTACCATGGTGAGGGTAGGAACATAGATCCTGGTTACCATGGTGAGGGTAGGAACGTAGATCCTGGTTACCATGGTGAGGGTAGGAATGTAGATCCTGGTTACCATGGTGAGGGTAGGAACATAGATCCTGGTTACCATGGTGAGGATAGGAACATAGATCGTGGTTGCCATGGTTACTGAGGAGTGACTGGTTTTTATTCTCTGGTTATAAATATTCCACAAAGTTTTAAAAAGAAGCATAAATTTCCAAACAGGAAATGAAGCTTCACATCATGAAGGTAATTTCATCTGAGGCGGTCCCGGAGGGAAGGGGGGGGGTAAAGAGGAGGGGCGTCCCCGTTCTCTGACAGCTCTAATTAACCGAGTCCTCACTATGACATCTGATTGGCCGGGGGGGCCGGCCTCGTTAAAAACATTTTAAATTAACAGGAAATTACAGGAGAGATTACAGCTGATCTGCTCACAGAGGTTAATTAAATAAGCCGTCAGGGAGGGGCGGGGTTCCTCTCGAGGGCCCCCCCTCGGCTTCACAAAGAACCAACTTCAGAACCGAGTGTGATTTTATACGAATGAGAAATTTGTCTTTGATGAATTTGTAAAAAAAAAAAAAACTTAGCAAACAATAAGTTTTTAGTTCAGACATTTTTATTTTTTTTCAAGCCCCATCTGTCCTTCTGGATTCGTCTCCTTGGTACCAAACCTGTCCCTCACCTCCACATCATCTCCGTTTCCTGCACCCCCATGCTCGTTGGACCCCCATGCTCGTTGGACCCCCATGCTCGTTGGACCCCCATGCTCGTTGGACCCCCATGCTCGTTGGAGTCCGTCCCAATAACAACTCTTTCATTTCTAGGGATGTTTTAAATCACCTCATCGAGGTCGGATCAGAATCTCATCCTACACGTGGAGCAAAATCCTCAGACGTTAAAAATCACACCTTTAATTTCTAGTTTTTGGCTCGTCGTCCTGTTTGATGTTTGTTTAACCTCCAGAACTTTCCTAACGAACACCTCCTTCACAAAGTCTTCCTAAACCAACCCTGTCCTGTCCGGCGTTCAATTCAATTTTATTTTTTAGCCCAAAATCACAGAATGTCCGTCTCAGTGGGCTTCACAAGAAAAAGAGGAATGTATTAAAAACAAATACACAACAAGAAAAATAACTAACAAATACTAACTAAACAAGACTAGCACATTAATGCACTTAGACTCTCCTTCACAGTGAGGAAAAACTCCTAAAAAACCCATCAGTGGGAAAAAAATAAGAAACCTCATGGGGATCCACGTGAAAGAGAGATCCCTCCCCCGGGACGAGCAAACAATGTGTCAAAGATTATTGTTTAAATATTAGTTTATTCTAATCTACAGCTAAATATCTAAAGAAGTCAATAAATGTTCTTCATCCTGATGGAAACACGGGGGGCTCTTCAGCCCAGAGATGTCCAGAACGGGGATGAGTAGATGTTCTTCATCCTGATGGAAACACTGGGGACTCCTCAGCCCGGAGATGTCCAGAACGGGGATGAGTAGATGTTCTTCATCCTGATGGAAACACGGGAGACTCCTCAGCCCGGAGATGTCCAGGACGGGGATGAGTAGATGTTCTTCATCCTGATGGAAACACGGGGGGACTCCTCAGCCCGGAGATGTCCAGAACGGGGATGAGTAGATGTTCTTCATCCTGATGGAAACACTGGGGACTCCTCAGCCCGGAGATGTCCAGAACGGGGATGAGTAGATGTTCTTCATCCTGATGGAAACACGGGGGCCTCCTCAGCCCGGAGATGTCCAGAACGGGGATGAGTAGATGTTCTTCATCCTGATGGAAACACGGGGACTCCTCAGCCTGGAGATGTCCAGAACGGGGATGAGTAGATGTTCTTCATCCTGATGGAAACACGGGGGGACTCCTCAGCCCGGAGATGTCCAGAACGGGGATGAGTAGATGTTCTTCATCCTGATGGAAACACGGGGGACTCCTCAGCCAGGAGATGTCCAGAACGGGGATGAGTAGATGTTCTTCATCCTGATGGAAACACTGGGGACTCCTCGTTGTGACGTTGTGACAAACAGAATGCTGATCTGTATCTCGAGTATTGCTGGACAGTTTGACTCTAAACCCTGACCTGACTTCATCAAGCCAAACTTAATGTGTTTATTTTAAATGCTTTACTTCCTAAATGCTTCTGCTTTCTGTGGCTCTTTTTTCTGGACCTGATGAGGAGTACTGAGGAGAGAGGGAGGGTGAAACGAGTGAGGAAGAAGAGGGACATGGTGTGAAGGAAGAGAGAGGACAAAATGAAGAAATAATCTGTAGTAACGATATTCAGCATCACGACCGACCTGCTGAATTATCTGAAAAACAAACAGAGTTTAAACCAGAGATAAAGCTGGCACACACACACACACACACACACACAAACAAAAACAACCATCTGTAACAATTTAACTATAGACGGTTGAATTTGTGAAACATTACTTCCACAAACTGATGGAACATAGTGGACAGTAAACAGTGTTGCTCAGTTAGTTTATGCCAATATGAATCATGTGTTCATTACGGGTAACAGATCATCTCCAACCCTGAACGGGGGTACGGGGCAGGGCCCACACTGATCTCGATACCCAGCAGAGGGAGCCACCCAACCAGGTGCAGAAGAGACTTCCCTGTAAGAGTTCCCCTGGCTCTAAGAGGCACGGGCATCCCCGATGCCAGGACCCCCAGGTTACGTGCAGATGTGCCAACCATTACCCACGTCTGGGCAGCAGACGAGCCCAGAGGATGTCGGAATCCGAGAGGGAAGCACCGTACTTCTTCCTGTCTACACCGTGATAGGACATCTTGAACCCGCTCCTAGACTCCTAGCCTTCCTACCTTTCAGTCTGTTCTCCTGGACACACAGGATGTCAAACAACCATCCACACACACACACACACACACACACACACACACACACACACATACATCATTAAACTAACTCTCTACCTTCACCCGTCATAGTACCAACATTTTAAGTTCCTGGACCACTGACGTTTCTCTTCGCTCTCTTTCGATGTACGCGTCTTCCTCCTCCTTGATTAAGACTTAATTAGTCTTAAAAACATTTTGGATAATTTTAAAATCAATGACAGTCTGATCATCTTTTCAGGTGCGTCTGCCTCTGAACTTTAGGAAACCCCCATCCACACATAAACGACTCACTCCTCCATCCCCCCCCAGGGTTTAAAGTACTTCTGGTATTAAAACATGTTTCACATCAGATTTAATCCTCTTTTTATATCAAACAGAACCAACGTCTCGATGTTTCACAGCCAAACAGAAAGTTTAGTCTCACGGAAACGGCTTTAAAAGGTTTTTTATGAGCTTTTTTCTCTGGAATAGATCCAGTTTCGATAGCGTGAAAGGTTCATTTTACAGCGTTGGTATGAGACCAACGTAAACCCATCCATCCTTTCCTACGTACGCTCATTCTTATACCTCCATCCAAACGTCAGGAAAAGATGAACATCACACGGGTCAGAAATGAACAAAAACAGATCATCAGGACGCTGCATCGATCCGACGTGGCAAAGAAAGAGCCGAGCCAAAAAAGCAGAGCTCTTAATATACAAGTCAATCTACGTTCCTACCCTCACCATGGTAACCAGGATCTATGTTCCTACCCTCACCATGGTAACCAGGATCTACGTTCCTACCATCACCATGGTAACCAGGATCTACATTCCTACCCTCACCATGGTAACCAGGATCTACGTTCCTACCCTCACCATGGTAACCAGGATCTATGTTCCTACCCTCACCATGGTAACCAGGATCTACGTTACTACCCTCACCATGGTAACCAGGATCTACGTTCCTACCCTCACCATGGTAACCAGGATCTACGTTCCTACCCTCACCATGGTAACCAGGATCTACGTTCCTACCCTCACCATGGTAACCAGGATCTACGTTCCTACCCTCACCATGGTAATCAGGATCTACGTTCCTACCCTCACCATGGTAACCAGGATCTACGTTCCTACCCTCACCATGGTAACCAGAATCTATGTTCCTACCCTCACCATGGTAACCAGGATCTACGTTACTACCCTCACCATGGTAACCAGGATCTACGTTCCTACCCTCACCATGGTAACCAGGATCTACGTTCCTACCCTCACCATAGTAACCAGGATCTATGTTACTACCCTCACCATGGTAACCAGGATCTATGTTACTACCCTCACCATGGTAACCAGGATATATGTGCTCGGAGTAGAGCCGTCTGTTTCTTTGTGTCTTGTTGTTTATTAGTTTTTATGTTTATAATTAAAGATTTTTGTGTATTTAGATTTTTTTTCCGCGATTAAAGGTCGTCATGTTGTGGTAACCGTGAGATAATCACCATACTTCTTCCTGTGGTCACGTGTCTTGCAGGAATGCCTCTCACTCTGGACTGCAGGGCATTTTTTGGGTACAGCGGTGAGAACCGGAGACCCATCATCTACTGGATGAAAGCTGAGAAGTTTGTGGAAGAGCTGCCGGGACACATCAGAGAGAGTGAAGTCAGGTAAACACAAACAACCTTTACCTGGTCTGATGCTTCTGGATCAGACCTGGAGCCCCGCCCCCCCTCCACCGTCCTCCTCAAACCTCAGGTCCATCTTTGTCCCGTTTCTTCTGATTTCCTGGGAAAACGGTTCTAATTTAAAAGTTAAATTGAATTCGTTCCTGTTGGGACCGATCACACGGCGTGTCTGCAGGGCATCACATGGGCACAGTTCATGTTGGTAGGATGGACATGAGGAGGGGAGGGGGTGAGGGAGGGTAACCCTGGAGAACCGGTGAATCTGCTGATGGATGTGTTCCAATTAGAGACCGAAAAGAAAAGTGAATGAAAGTAGAAAAAAAAAAAATGATCTTAAAAAAATCCTGTTCTTCATAAAAACTACAGTTTAAACTTTAGTCCTTCCTGTTGGGAGATGTAGTCCTTCCTGTTGGGAGATGTAGTTCTTCCTGTTGGGAGATGTAGTCCTTCCTGTTGGGAGATGTAGTCCTTCCTGTTGGGAGATGTAGTCCTTCCTTCCTGTTGGGAGATGTAGTTCTTCCTGTTGGGAGATGTAGTCCTTCCTGTTGGGAGATGTAGTCCTTCCTGTTGGGAAATGTAGTTCTTCCTGTTGGGAGATGTAGTCCTTCCTGTTGGGAGATGTAGTCCTTCCTGTTGGGAGATGTAGTTCTTCCTGTTGGGAGATGTAGTCCTTCCTTCCTGTTGGGAGATGTAGTTCTTCCTGTTGGGAGATGTAGTTCTTCCTGTTGGGAGATGTAGTTCTTCCTGTTGGGAGATGTAGTCCTTCCTGTTGGGAGATGTAGTTCTTCCTGTTGGGAGATGTAGTCCTTCCTTCCTGTTGGGAGATGTAGTTCTTCCTGTTGGGAGATGTAGTTCTTCCTGTTGGGAGATGTAGTTCTTCCTGTTGGGAGATGTAGTCCTTCCTTCCTGTTGGGAGATGTAGTTCTTCCTGTTGGGAGATGTAGTCCTTCCTGTTGGGAGATGTAGTCCTTCCTGTTGGGAGATGTAGTTCTTCTTGTTGGGAGATGTAGTTCTTCCTGTTGGGAGATGTAGTTCTTCCTGTTGGGAGATGTAGTTCTTCCTGTTGGGAGATGTAGTTCCTTCCTGTTGGGAGATGTAGTTCTTCCTGTTGGGAGATGTAGTTCTTCCTGTTGGGAGATGTAGTTCTTCCTGTTGGGAGATGTAGTTCTTCCTGTTGGGAGATGTAGTTCTTCCTGTTGGGAGATGTAGTTCTTCCTGTTGGGAGATGTAGTTCTTCCTGTTGGGAGATGTAGTTCCTTCCTGTTGGGAGATGTAGTTCTTCCTGTTGGGAGATGTAGTTCTTCCTGGTGGGAGATGTAGTTCTTCCTGTTGGGAGATGTAGTCCTTCCTGTTGGGAGATGTAGTTCTTCCTGTTGGGAGATGTAGTTCCTTCCTGTTGGGAGATGTAGTTCTTCCTGTTGGGAGATGTAGTTCTTCCTGTTGGGAGATGTAGTTCTTCCTGTTGGGAGATGTAGTTCTTCCTGTTGGGAGATGTAGTCCTTCCTGTTGGGAGATGTAGTTCTTCCTGTTGGGAGATGTAGTTCTTCCTGTTGGGAGATGTAGTCCTTCCTGTTGGGAGATGTAGTTCTTCCTGTTGGGAGATGTAGTCCTTCCTGTTGGGAGATGTAGTCCTTCCTGTTGGGAGATGTAGTCCTTCCTGTTGGGAGATGTAGTCCTTCTTGTTGGGAGATGTAGTCCTTCCTGTTGGGAGATGTAGTTCTTCCTGTTGGGAGATGTAGTTCTTCCTGTTGGGAGATGTAGTTCTTCCTTCCTGTTGGGAGATGTAGTCCTTCCTGTTGGGAGATGTAGTCCTTCCTGTTGGGAGATGTAGTCCTTCCTGTTGGGAGATGTAGTCCTTCCTGTTGGGAGATGTAGTTCTTCCTTCCTGTTGGGAGATGTAGTTCTTCCTGTTGGGAAATGTAGTTCTTCCTGTTGGGAGATGTAGTTCTTCCTGTTGGGAGATGTAGTCCTTCCTGTTGGGAGATGTAGTTCTTCCTGTTGGGAGATGTAGTCCTTCCTTCCTGTTGGGAGATGTAGTTCTTCCTGTTGGGAGATGTAGTCCTTCCTGTTGGGAGATGTAGTCCTTCCTGTTGGGAGATGTAGTTCTTCTTGTTGGGAGATGTAGTTCTTCCTGTTGGGAGATGTAGTTCTTCCTGTTGGGAAATGTAGTTCTTCCTGTTGGGAGATGTAGTTCTTCCTGTTGGGAGATGTAGTTCCTTCCTGTTGGGAGATGTAGTTCTTCCTGTTGGGAGATGTAGTTCTTCCTGTTGGGAGATGTAGTTCTTCCTGTTGGGAGATGTAGTTCTTCCTGTTGGGAGATGTAGTTCTTCCTGTTGGGAGATGTAGTCCTTCCTGTTGGGAGATGTAGTCCTTCCTGTTGGGAGATGTAGTTCTTCCTGTTGGGAGATGTAGTCCTTCCTGTTGGGAGATGTAGTCCTTCCTGTTGGGAGATGTAGTCCTTCCTTCCTGTTGGGAGATGTAGTCCTTCCTGTTGGGAGATGTAGTCCTTCCTGTTGGGAGATGTAGTTCTTCCTGTTGGGAGATGTAGTCCTTCCTGTTGGGAGATGTAGTTCTTCCTGTTGGGAGATGTAGTTCTTCCTGTTGGGAGATGTAGTTCTTCCTGTTGGGAGATGTAGTTCTTCCTGTTGGGAGATGTAGTTCTTCCTGTTGGGAGATGTAGTCCTTCCTGTTGGGAGATGTAGTCCTTCCTGTTGGGAGATGTAGTCCTTCCTGTTGGGAGATGTAGTTCTTCCTGTTGGGAGATGTAGTTCTTCCTGTTGGGAGATGTAGTTCTTCCTGTTGGGAGATGTAGTTCTTCCTGTTGGGAGATGTAGTTCTTCCTGTTGGGAGATGTAGTACTTCCTGTTGGGAGATGTAGTTCTTCCTGTTGGGAGATGTAGTTCTTCCTGTTGGGAGATGTAGTTCTTCCTGTTGGGAGATGTAGTCCTTCCTGTTGGGAGATGTAGTCCTTCCTGTTGGGAGATGTAGTCCTTCCTGTTGGGAGATGTAGTTCTTCCTGTTGGGAGATGTAGTTCTTCCTGTTGGGAGATGTAGTTCTTCCTGTTGGGAGATGTAGTTCTTCCTGTTGGGAGATGTAGTTCTTCCTGTTGGGAGATGTAGTTCTTCCTGTTGGGAGATGTAGTCCTTCCTGTTGGGAGATGTAGTCCTTCCTGTTGGGAGATGTAGTCCTTCCTGTTGGGAGATGTAGTTCTTCCTGTTGGGAGATGTAGTCCTTCCTGTTGGGAGATGTAGTCCTTCCTGTTGGGAGATGTAGTCCTTCCTTCCTGTTGGGAGATGTAGTCCTTCCTTCCTGTTGGGAGATGTAGTCCTTCCTGCTGGGAGATGTAGTTCTTCCTGTTGGGAGATGTAGTTCTTCCTGTTGGGAGATGTAGTCCTTCCTGTTGGGAGATGTAGTCCTTCCTGTTGGGAGATGTAGTTCTTCCTGTTGGGAGATGTAGTTCTTCCTGTTGGGAGATGTAGTTCTTCCTGTTGGGAGATGTAGTTCTTCCTGTTGGGAGATGTAGTTCTTCCTGTTGGGAGATGTAGTTCTTCCTGTTGGGAGATGTAGTTCTTCCTGTTGGGAGATGTAGTTCTTCCTGTTGGGAGATGTAGTTCTTCCTGTTGGGAGATGTAGTTCTTCCTGTTGGGAGATGTAGTTCTTCCTGTTGGGAGATGTAGTTCTTCCTGTTGGGAGATGTAGTTCTTCCTGTTGGGAGATGTAGTTCTTCCTGTTGGGAGATGTAGTTCTTCCTGTTGGGAGATGTAGTTCTTCCTGTTGGGAGATGTAGTTCTTCCTGTTGGGAGATGTAGTTCTTCCTGTTGGGAGATGTAGTTCTTCCTGTTGGGAGATGTAGTTCTTCCTGTTGGGAGATGTAGTTCTTCCTGTTGGGAGATGTAGTTCTTCCTGTTGGGAGATGTAGTCCTTCCTGTTGGGAGATGTAGTTCTTCCTGTTGGGAGATGTAGTCCTTCCTGTTGGGAGATGTAGTCCTTCCTGTTGGGAGATGTAGTTCTTCCTGTTGGGAGATGTAGTCTCTTCCTGTTGGGAGATGTAGTCCTTCCTGTTGGGAGATGTAGTTCTTCCTGTTGGGAGATGTAGTTCCTTCCTGTTGGGAGATGTAGTCCTTCCTGTTGGGAGATGTAGTTCTTCCTGTTGGGAGATGTAGTCCTTCCTGTTGGGAGATGTAGTCCTTCCTGTTGGGAGATGTAGTCCTTCCTGTTGGGAGATGTAGTCCTTCCTGTTGGGAGATGTAGTCCTTCCTGTTGGGAGATGTAGTCCTTCCTGTTGGGAGATGTAGTTCTTCCTGTTGGGAGATGTAGTCCTTCCTGTTGGGAGATGTAGTTCTTCCTGTTGGGAGATGTAGTCCTTCCTGTTGGGAGATGTAGTCCTTCCTGTTGGGAGATGTAGTCCTTCCTGTTGGGAGATGTAGTTCTTCCTGTTGGGAGATGTAGTCCTTCCTGTTGGGAGATGTAGTCTTCCTGTTGGGAGATGTAGTTCTTCCTGTTGGGAGATGTAGTTCTTCCTGTTGGGAGATGTAGTTCTTCCTGTTGGGAGATGTAGTCCTTCCTGTTGGGAGATGTAGTCCTTCCTGTTGGGAGATGTAGTTCTTCCTGTTGGGAGATGTAGTCCTTCCTGTTGGGAGATGTAGTCCTTCCTGTTGGGAGATGTAGTCCTTCCTGTTGGGAGATGTAGTCCTTCCTGTTGGGAGATGTAGTTCTTCCTGATGGGAGATGTAGTTCTTCCTGTTGGGAGATGTAGTCCTTCCTGTTGGGAGATGTAGTTCTTCCTGATGGGAGATGTAGTCCTTCCTGTTGGGAGATGTAGTCCTTCCTGTTGGGAGAGGTAGTTCTTCCTGATTGGGAGATGTAGTCCTTCCTGTTGGGAGATGTAGTCCTTCCTGTTGGGAGATGTAGTTCTTCCTGTTGGGAGATGTAGTCCTTCCTGTTGGGAGATGTAGTTCTTCCTGTTGGGAGATGTAGTCCTTCCTGTTGGGAGATGTAGTTCTTCCTGTTGGGAGATGTAGTTCTTCCTGTTGGAGATGTAGTTCTTCCTGTTGGGAGATGTAGTTCTTCCTGTTGGGAGATGTAGTCCTTCCTTTTGGGAGATGTAGTTCTTCCTGTTTGGAGATGTAGTTCTTCCTGTTGGGAGATGTAGTCCTTCCTGTTGGGAGATGTAGTCCTTACTGTTGAGAGATGTAGTCCTTCCTTCCTGTTGGGAGTTGTAGTTCTTCCTGTTGGGAGTTGTAGTTCTTCCTGATGGGAGATGTAGTTCTTCCTGTTGGGAGTTGTAGTTCTTCCTGATGGGAGATGTAGTTCTTCCTGTTGGGAGATGTAGTTCTTCCTTCCTGTTGGGAGTTGTAGTTCTTCCTGATGGGAGATGTAGTTCTTCCTGTTGGGAGATGTAGTTCTTCCTGTTGGGAGATGTAGTTCTTCCTGGTGGGAGATGTAGTCCTTCCTGTTGGGAGATGTAGTCCTTCCTGTTGGGAGATGTAGTTCTTCCTGTTGGGAGATGTAGTCCTTCCTGTTGAGAGATGTAGTCCTTCCTGTTGGGAGATGTAGTTCTTCCTGTTGGGAGATGTAGTTCTTCCTGTTGGGAGATGTAGTTCCTTCCTGTTGGGAGATGTAGTTCTTCCTGTTGGGAGATGTAGTCCTTCCTGTTGAGAGATGTAGTCCTTCCTGTTGGGAGATGTAGTTCTTCCTGTTGGGAGATGTAGTTCTTCCTGTTGGGAGATGTAGTTCCTTCCTGTTGGGAGATGTAGTTCTTCCTGTTGGGAGATGTAGTCCTTCCTGTTGAGAGATGTAGTCCTTCCTGTTGGGAGATGTAGTTCTTCCTGTTGGGAGATGTAGTCCTTCCTGTTGGGAGATGTAGTTCTTCCTGTTGGGAGATGTAGTTCTTCCTGTTGGGAGATGTAGTTCTTCCTGGTGGGAGATGTAGTTCTTCCTGTTGGGAGATGTAGTTCTTCCTGGTGGGAGATGTAGTTCTTCCTGTTGGGAGATGTAGTCCTTCCTGTTGGGAGATGTAGTTCTTCCTGTTGGGAGATGTAGTTCTTCCTGGTGGGAGATGTAGTTCTTCCTGTTGGGAGATGTAGTTCTTCCTGTTGGGAGATGTAGTTCTTCCTGTTGGGAGATGTCCCCGGTCTGTAGCCCATGGGCACCTCCATGACCCAGACCACGGTCCGCAGGCATCGCCTCCAGGGTCCGATGGCATTGTGTTTTTAGGCCACAGGGACAAGGGACTCTGTCCGCTGCCCTGACCCCAGCTGAGCCTTATTAACCAATCAGGGGCTGCACCACCCCTTAGTAGCAGGTAGAGTGGTTTGCTTATCCACAGCCGGGTATGGGGGCAACAACTTCAGACGGAAAACCCAGGCTTCTCTCATCCCGGCTGCATCCTCCATCTCACCCAGGAGGATCCTGAGGTGTTCCCTGTCCAGCTGGGAGACATCGTCTCTCCGGTGAGTCCAGGGGCCCACCTCTGAGATGTCCCCGAAGCACCTCATCAGTCAGGCTGTTGAATCCCGCTCCATCCTCCACCACTCGTGAACAAGACTCCCAGATATTTCAACCCCTCCACTTGGGGCAGGACTCTGTTCCTGACCTGCAGTGGGCATTCCACCCATTTTTGTTTGAGGACCGATGGTCTCAGATTTGGAGGCGCTTGATTCCCATCCTGACCGCTTCACACTCGGCAGCAAAGGAGCTGGAGATCACGTCCTGATGAAGCCAACACGACCACGTCATCCACAAAATGCAGAGATCCCATCCGTGCAGTAAAATACTCCACCGGCTAAAAGAACAACGTGACTTTACAGAGAGACGAACAGAGAGAGGGTTGTCCTTACGGGTTCGAGGGCAGATCGAGAGGGCACTGAGAGTGTGATGGGTGAGGAAGGGGTGAGACAGTCTGAACGGGTCATGCAGGACGGGGGGATGAAGCAGGCTGACCTTCACTAGGACAGAGACAGAGACAGACAGACACCAGGACGGGCATGTTTATTATATTTATTAAAGGTGGTCCTCATCCCAGAAAGTCTCACATCCAAAGTGTTCCCCAAACTCCCAACGAAGCATCAGGACTGGATGTCAGAGACTGGGGCGTCATGTTTGATAAAGACATGTCGCCATGGCAACACTGCCATCAGAAATAGTTTCTTCCTGCTGAGAAAATTTCAGAGCAGAATTCAGAAAACATTGTGTTACATAAAATCTTTTTATTCGTGCGTCTGTTTGGGACGAAAGAGAGAAAAATATTTCTTTGGTTGTAAAAACGTGTCTTTTTAATACGGTTATTTAAAAACTGATCGTGAGCAAAATATTACTTAAAATCTCAACTTAGAATTATTACACCGGGCTCGTCAGAAGAAAAAAAAAAAAACACTGTTTTATGAATCCTTTTAATGTGTCACAGACTAGCAGTGCATTCTGGGATTTGTAGTGTTATCGCTTCATCTCAAACAGTCATGTTTTTGCCCAAAAATATGTTTAATGCGTTTTCGGTCAGACAGGAATCTCCACGGACGATGATGTCTGTGGTGAGAGGAGTAAAGAGGAGGAGGAAAAGCTGGAGAGGTGGAGGTTTGAAGATTAGTCAGAGTGTGTGTGAATGAGAGGGATCCAAATGGAAAAGTGAGGTTACAGGGAGAAGAGATAAAGAAGGTGGAAGATTTTAAGTATCTAGAATCAACAGTCCAGAGCAATGGAGAGTGTGGAAAAGAGGTGAAGAAGCGTGTTCAGGCAGGCTGGAACGGGTGGAGGAAAGTATCAGGTGTGATGTGTGACAGAAGAGTTTCAGCTAGAATGAAAGGAAAAGTGTACAAAACCGTGGTGAGAGCGGCCATGCTGATTGGTCTAGAGACAGTGTGGTGAGAGCGGCCATGCTGATTGGTCTAGAGACAGTGTGGTGAGAGCGGCCATGCTGATTGGTCTAGAGACAGTGTGGTGAGAGCGGCCATGCTGATTGGTCTAGAGACAGTGTGGCGAGAGCAGCCATGCTGATTGGTCTACAGACAGTGTGGTGAGAGCGGACATGCTGATTGGTCTAGAGACAGTGTGGTGAGAGCGGCCATGCTGATTGGTCTAGAGACAGTGTGGCGAGAGCAGCCATGCTGATTGGTCTACAGACAGTGTGGTGAGAGCGGACATGCTGATTGGTCTAGAGGCAGTGTTGTGAGAGCGGCCATGCTGAGTGGTCTAGAGACAGTGTCACTGAGGAAAAGACAGGAAACAGAGATGTTTGTATCAGAGATGAAGATGCTGAGGATCTCTCTGGGAGTGACCAGGATGGACAGGATCAGAGGAACAGCACATGTTAGAGGTTTTAAAGTCAGAGAGGTCAGACTGAGATGGTTTGGACATGTGCAGAGGAGAGAGAGAGAGTACATCAGAAGGATTTTCCGACACAAAAAACCACCCCATC
The DNA here is from genome assembly GCA_902685375.1 of Neostethus bicornis. NCBI lineage: Eukaryota > Metazoa > Chordata > Actinopteri > Atheriniformes > Phallostethidae > Neostethus > Neostethus bicornis. Next base: position 18,131,545 of record LR738561.1, read on the forward strand.
TGGTTTCTTTTGACGTGGAGGAGGAGTGGCTCTACTCGGAGCTCCTCCCCTATTGCAGAGCCCCTCCCCTTATCTCTGAGTGAGAGCCGAGCCACTCTGCAAAGGAAGATCATTTTGGCCATCTGGTTGGGATTTCTCTCAAGCGCCTGGCTGGGGAGGCGTTTCCTCCCATCGAGAGGAGACCTAGAGGCAGACCCTGGACTTGCTGGAGAGTCTATCTCTCACAGCTGGCTGGGGAATGTCTGGGGATCCTCCTGGGTGAGATGGAGGATGCAGCTGAGGTGAGAGAAGCCTGGGCTTCCTGTCTGAGGCTGTTGTCCCCACGACCCGGCCTCGGATGAGCGGAAGACGACAGAACGGAACACACGCAAAACAAACAAATAAACAAAAATAAAATGAGAAATTGCTCCCAGGAATGTGTGCATGGGGATCCACGACAGACTGGCGACCTGTTCGGGGTGTATCCTGCCTCTGCCTTGAATCAGCCGGGGTAGACTCCGCACTGCTGGAACTCTGTTAGGGATAGGGGTCATTTTCAAATTTCTTTCCATTTTAACTGGTGAAAAAATAAAATATAATTATATTCATAGGTTCCTACTCTCTTTTGTTTTTGATAAAGGATTGATTTAGAGACCCAAATCTGCCAATGGCCCCTTTTTTTACAGATGTACTTTTAATTATGTCTGTATGATGTATTATGTTACCTTTGTTTCAGTAACAGAGTGTTTCTTCTGTTCACTACAGCTTGGAAAGTTGATGTATCATCACTCACATCATTTAAAACTATTTCACAAATATTATCACCAGTAAACAGCATTTCTCTTCTATTCTAAATAATCTATATATTATGCTGGTAACAGAGAAGACATTTCAAAATGAACCTTACTCTTTTTAAGATTTGAAACCTTCATAAACTTTAGCCACATGGCTTCTCCTCCAAAAGTGACTTCCTGTCTGCAGCAGTGAATCCTGTTGTTGGAACTTGATGAACATAATGATGTACAATATGGAAACAGAGTAAAAGTAACAGAGTGGACATCATATTGAGGGACAGGTCTTTTGTATTTTGTGTGTATTTTGTCATTTTTTGGTAACATTTTCATGCAAAAAGTTAATAGGGTCTATATAATGCTACTGAAAGATAAGCATTTTATTGAGGGACATTGAAATTTGGCTGGGTAGAGATTTTTGATCATCACAAAGTGAATAAAATATTTATCCTATGACAGTTTTAAATAAACGTGTATGCAACATTATAGTAGCAGACTTAGAATTAACAGTGAAATCAACTTTTCAATCATTTAGATAACTGAAACTTTGCCCTTTCATGCTAGGACACAAAACGGAAAGAAATTTGAAATTGACCCATAGACTGTTAAGAACCTGAACAAACAAGCAAAACAACAAAAAACTCTCTCAGGGATTGTGTGTTGTTTATGTTACATCATATTCGTGTGTTCTACTAATTACATCCAAAACCTTGATATACTTCCCACAACAATAATAATAATAATAATAATTTTATTTATATCACACTTTCTATCTCCAGTGGAGATCTTAAAGAGCTACAATGAACAAAAAAAAGAACAACAAACAGCAAAATTAAATAAAACCACAAAAAACACTAAAAACTTTGTTAAAAAGCCTTTAGAAATAAAAATGTCTTCAGTTTTTTTTGTGGAGCCCTCAAGCTCTCAGGAAGATCGTTCCAGAGCCGTGGAGCAGCTGCCTGGAAGACCCTGTCCCCCATAGTGGAGAGTCTGGTCCTTGGTTGGTGCAGGCAGTAGGAGGAAGGAGGAGGAGCGCAGGTCTCAGACAGTGGTGTGGAGGGTTAGGAGGAGGAGGAGCGCAGGTCTCGGACAGTGGTGTGGAGGGTTAGGAGGAGGAGCGCAGGTCTCAGACAGTGGTGTGGAGGGTTAGGAGGAGGAGGAGGAGCACAGGTCTTGGACAGTGGTGTGGAGGGTTAGGAGGAGGAGGATGAGCGCAGGTCTCGGACAGTGGTGTGGAGGGTTAGGAGGAGGAGGAGCGCAGGTCTCAGACAGTGGTGTGGAGGGTTAGGAGGAAGAGCACAGGTCTTGGACAGTGGTGTGGAGGGTCAGGAGGAGGAGCACAGGTCTTGGACAGTGGTGTGGAGGGTTAGGAGGAGGAGGAAGAGCACAGGTCTCGGACAGTGGTGTGGAGGGTTAGGAGGAGGAGGAGCTCAGGTCTCAGACAGTGGTGTGGAGGGTTAGGAGGAGGAGGAGGAGCACAGGTCTCGGACAGTGGTGTGGAGGGTTAGGAGGAGGAGGAGCGCAGGTCTCAGACAGTGGTGTGGAGGGTTAGGAGGAGGAGGAGCACAGGTCTCGGACAGTGGTGTGGAGGGTTAGGAGTTCTTGGAGATAAATAGGTGCAGTACCGTGTATGCACTGATGGGTAAGGAGGCGGAGCTTGTTCTGAATTCTGTATTTAACGGGCAGCCAGTGGAGGGATTTGAGGATGGGGGTGATAGAGACGTTTCCAAAACAAACTAATGAATACCGCGTACAGGTCACAGTACAGATGTGTGTGTTCAACAAATCCAATAAATCATCTCCAGACAGATTCAAATAAGTCTGTTTTCCTTTTGATAAAAATATCATCTCCCTGCGTTCCGTTAGGGGAGTAACAGGGGGTGGGGGGTGTGGGGGGTCCATTGGCAGTGCAGCTAACAAATTAATCCATTGATTAGGCAAGGCAAGTTTATTTGTAGCACAATTCATACAAAATGTAATTCAAAGTGCTTCACAAGAAAGAAAAGAAAAAGAATGCATTAAAATCACAAAACATAGAATCAAAAAGTTTAAAAAATTAAATAAATAAAATCATTAAAACAGATTAAAAAAAGAGCAATTAATAAAAAGCACAGTTAAACAGAACTGTTTTCAGCCTAGATTTAAACATTGTCACAGTAGAGGCCTGTCTCACAGCCTCAGGAAGCTTCTCCATGTTTAGTCCTGACTCTAGACACCAGCAGGAGGCCGGTCCCAGAGGTCCTCAGAGTTCTAGATGGTTCATGTTTAGTCCTGACTCTAGGCTCCAGCAGGAGGCCGGTCCCAGAGGTCCTCAGAGTTCTAGATGGTTCATGTTTAGTCCTGACTCTAGACACCAGCAGGAGGCCGGTCCCAGAGGTCCTCAGAGTTCTAGATGGTTCATGTTTAGTCCTGACTCTAGACACCAGCAGGAGGCCGGTCCCAGAGGTCCTCAGAGTTCTAGATGGTTCACGTTTAGTCCTGACTCTAGACACCAGCAGGAGGCCGGTCCCAGAAGTCCTCAGAGTTCTAGATGGTTCATGTTTAGTCCTGACTCTAGGCTCCAGCAGGAGGCCGGTCCCAGAGGTCCTCAGAGTTCTAGATGGTTCATGTTTAGTCCTGACTCTAGGCACCAGCAGGAGGCCGGTCCCAGAGGTCCTCAGAGTTCTAGATGGTTCATAAGGTACTAACATATCACAGATGTACTTTGGTGCTAGACCATGGAGAGACTTAAACACAATCAGAGCAGCTTTAAAGTCTATTCTCTGAGCCACAGGAAGCCAGTGCAGAGACTTTAGCACAGGACTAATGTGATCGTATTTTCTAGTTCTTGTTAGGACTCGAGCCGCAGCATTTTGAATAAACTGCAGCTGTTTTAAAGCCTTTTTGTTCAGACCAGTGAGTAGACCGTTGCAATAATCTAACTTACTGGAAACAAATGCATGGATAAGAACCTCTAAGTCTGTTTTAGACACCAAACCTCTGATTTTGGCTGTTTTTCAGGTGGTAAAAGGCTGCTGATGTAATTGATTTGATGTGACTGTTGAAGTTAAAGTCTGAGTCCATTATTACTCCCAGATTTCTAACTTGATTTGTCGGTTCCAGAGAGAGAGATTCAAGGTAACTGATGACACTTTCTCTTTGTTTCTGTGGGCTAAAGACAATGATTTCAGTTTTGTCTGAGTTTAGCTGGAGAAAGTTGTTTTGCATCCAGACTCTGATTTGTTGAATACAGTGACAGAGTGAATCCACAGGTCTATGTTCACCTGCTGTCAGTGACACATAGATCTGAGTATCATCTGCGTAATTGTGATAGGACACGTTATTACTGGCTATCAATACCCTAACGGCAGCATGTAGAGGTTAAACAGCAGGGGTCCAAGAATTGACCCCTAGGGAACCCCACAGGTCAAATGCATGTGATCTGACACACAATTTCCAATTTCTACAAAATACTTGCGTCCTTCTAAATAAGATTTAAACCAACTAAGCGCAGTACCAGAAACACCAACCCAGTTCTCTAGCCTCTGTAGAAGGATCTCATGATCCACAGTGTCAAACGCAGCACTAAGGTCCAACAGGATTAAAACAGAGACTTTGCCAGCGTCAGTGTTCATACGAATGTCATTTGTTACCTTGATCAGAGCTGTCTCTGTACTGTGATGAGGTCTAAAACCTGACTGGAAGACATCAAATGAGTTATTCACTAAAATAAATTTTGTCAGTTGTTGGTAAACAACTTTCTCAAGAATTTTTCCTGTAAACGGTAAGTTTGAGATTAAGTGTTGGCGCAGATCTTCCAATTAATTACTGCAGTCATTTTGGGTAAGATTGGTGGACCAAATATTTTTAGACTGTTTCCAGTTTTGGCCCACGAGCCAGAGTTTGACACCCCTGCTCTAAGAGACGTTTAGATTCCTCAGTAATTTAGGTTTTGTTTTTCCTGGTCTTTGTTTTTCTGGGTCGCTGACCCTCCTGGTGCTCGGTGCCCTGCCCTCTGCGTGCAGGATGGTGAGGGAACACCTGGGTGAAAAGGAGGTGGAGCTCTCGCTGATCTTCGACCTGGTTGAAGAGACGGACCTGGCTAACTACACCTGCTACGTGGAGAACCACATCGGCAGGCGGAGCGGGAGTGCCGTCCTTCAAAAGAAAGGTACTTCCTACAAAATAAAGAACTTCCTAACAAAATAAAAGTTTTCAGGTGAAGAAACTGAGATTTCTAAAACACTTTTCTCAGATGGGTTCAAACACAAAAAGCAGGTCACGGACGTTCCTGTCGTTAGAGGCGACTTCTGAGGAAATAAAACTCAGAAAGTAGAAAAGGTTTACATTCCAGGATAAAAATCTTCATACCTCTCCGTTTCTCTCCTCCCTCATGAACCCTCACTCGTGTTGTTCTCGTCTGCTTGGTGTGTGTTTTTTTCATCTGTGGGGTTTTAAGTCTGTGTAACCCCTCGTTCTTTAACAGGAATCCATCGTTGACCGTGTGTTAGACGAGGTTAGCTCTGGTTAGCTCCTCTTTAGAGGTTGAACAAACTCAGGTTAGTTTATTTAAAACCGGTTCTCAGGTCTGATTGAAAAATATTTCTGGATAAAAGTTGAAACGTCTCGATCATCAAACACACCGTCCTGAAGACGGATCACAGACTAAGGTACAAAGTCAGGCCGGTGACGGAGGAATGGCTGCTGATTGGTCTCTAGAAGTCTAACCGAGAAGAAAACGTAGGTTTTCCTCCTGGTGAGAAGCGTGGGACGGTGAGGTGGGGGCTAAACGCTGCGTCACCATCACACAGCGGCTAAAGGGTCGTTTAAGGGTCACGAGAGGGTCCGGTTTCTGATGAAAATATTTCAGAGAAAGTTTCCAGTTCGTTTTGCAGAATTTTTATTTATTTGACTGCAGATTCCTGCGGTCAGTGTGGGTCCCTGAACACATCACGGCCTCCAAGTTTATGCACACACACACACACACACACTCAGACCCACTCACACACACACACACACACTCACTCACACACACACACACACACACTCACTCACACACACATTTCTGCAGACGGTAGGTGATAGCACTGACCCGGACTAATGGCACACACACACACTCACACACTCAGACTCACACACACACACTCACACACACACTCAGACTCACACACACACACTCACACACACACTCAGACTCACACACACACTCACTCACACACACATTTCTGCAGACGGTAGGTGATGGCACTGACCCGGGCTAATGGCACACACACACACACTCAGACTCACACACACACACACACACACACACACTCAGACTCACACACACCACTTATCTCAGCTGACAGAGCAGAAGATGTCGGTCGCCATGACGAAGCCTGGATGAGGAGGATGGTTTTGGAGTGGGGGGGGGGGGGGGTGAGTGAAGGTAGGTCAGGGAGGGTAGAGGGTGAGGGCGAGGGAAAGAGGGAGAGTGACGAGGTGGGAGTGTGTGTGTGTGTGTGTGTGTGTGTGT
>LR738561.1:18155408-18160408 GCA_902685375.1 Neostethus bicornis
GTAGGAACGTAGATCCTGGTTACCATGGTGAGGGTAGGAACGTAGATCCTGGTTACCATGGTGAGGATAGGAACGTAGATCCTGGTTACCATGGTGAGGGTAGGAACGTAGATCCTGGTTACCATGGTGAAGGTAGGAACATAAATCCTGGTTACCATGGTGAGGGTAGGAACGTAGATCCTGGTTACCATGGTGAGGGTAGGAACGTAGATCCTGGTTACCATGGTGAAGGTAGGAACATAAATCCTGGTTACCATGGTGAGGGTAGGAACGTAGATCCTGGTTACCATGGTGAGGGTAGGAACGTAGATCCTGGTTACCATGGTGAAGGTAGGAACATAGATCCTGGTTACCATGGTGAGGGTAGGAACATAGATCCTGGTTACCATGGTGAAGGTAGGAACATAGATCCTGGTTACCATGGTGAGGGTAGGAACATAGATCCTGGTTACCATGGTGAAGGTAGGAACATAGATCCTGGTTACCATGGTGAAGGTAGGAACATAGATCCTGGTTACCATGGTGAAGGTAGGAACGTAGATCCTGGTTACCATGGTGAGGGTAGGAACGTAGATCCTGGTTACCATGGTGAAGGTAGGAACATAGATCCTGGTTACCATGGTGAAGGTAGGAACATAGATCCTGGATACCATGGTGAGGGTAGGAATGTAGATCCTGGTTACCATGGTGAGGGTAGGAACGTAGATCCTGGTTACCATGGTGAGGGTAGGAATGTAGATCCTGGTTACCATGGTGAGGGTAGGAACGTAGATCCTGGTTACCATGGTGAAGGTAGGAACATAAATCCTGGTTACCATGGTGAGGGTAGGAACGTAGATCCTGGTTACCATGGTGAGGGTAGGAACGTAGATCCTGGTTACCATGGTGAGGGTAGGAATGTAGATCCTGGTTACCATGGTGAAGGTAGGAACATAAATCCTGGTTACCATGGTGAGGGTAGGAACATAGATCCTGGTTACCATGGTGAGGGTAGGAACGTAGATCCTGGTTACCATGGTGAGGGTAGGAACGTAGATCCTGGTTACCATGGTGAGGGTAGGAACGTAGATCCTGGTTACCATGGTGAGGGTAGGAACGTAGATCCTGGTTACCATGGTGAGGGTAGGAACATAGATCCTGGTTACCATGGTGAGGGTAGGAACGTAGATCCTGGTTACCATGGTGAGGGTAGGAACATAGATCCTGGTTACCATGGTGAGGGATAGGAACATAGATCCTGGTTACCATGGTGAGGGTAGGAACATAGATCCTGGTTACCATGGTGAGGGTAGGAACGTAGATCGACTTGTAAATCCAGAGCTTTGTTTTTCGGCTCAGCTCTCTCTTTACCACGACGGACCGATGCAGCGTCCTAGTTATTGCTGATGCTGCACGGATCCGTCTGTCGATCTCCCGCTCCATCTTTCCCCCACTCGTGAACAAGACCCTGAGATACTTAAACTCCTCCACTTGGGGCAGGAAATACTCAGAATCTACTTGCTATGAGTCAGATTTGTTCATGTGGACGTTTCGTCTCTCATTAGAATAAAATAAATAATAACAATGTTTTTTATGCACCAAGAATCTGGTGAAAACGGATAAAATAAAAGCTCTCGGTTCCAGCAGGTGATCTTTTGGAAAGTGTGTGAATAAAAATCTGGTTCATTCGGCTGAAGATGATAAAATAATCCTGTTGCTCATTTACATAAAACTAAAACCTTCAAAAAGCTTTAAAACAGAACAAATGTGTTTTTTTCTTCTTCATTGAACTGATTCTGTAAAAGAAAATGTTAAAAACATCCATCATTTCTTTTTTTATTCTGAACGTTACTGAAAAGTTCAGATTAAAAATATCCTGGTTTATTTATTTAATAAGAAACATTTTATCTTCATGAAAAAAATCTTTATATACAAATAAATAACAAACTCATTTACATAAAGACATTAGTGATGATTTATTAACCCTTTATGGGAAAATTACTGTTGCTGCATTGCACAGCAGCAGGTCGCCATGACGACACCAGTAGTGGGAGTAACAGGGGTTTAGGTGTCTTCTCAAGGGACACTTAGGCAGGGGCTCATTGGGAATCAAACCGGCTATTTTTTAATTCAAAGACAACCATGCTACCACTAAGCCACGCCCCCCTGTTATGGAAAAAAACGTGTAAAAAAAGCTTGAAAGTTTCTTCTGGACGTGTTTTTGATGATCGAGACGTTTTGACTTCCGTCCAGAAATCATTTTCAATCTGAAGACGATTTCTGAATGATCAAAGTAAAGGTCTGGAGGTCTCCCTGATCCCTCTCCTCTGAGTCCCTCTTTCAAAGTAAAGGTCTGGAGGTCTCTCTGATCTCTCTCCTCTGAGTCCCTCTTTCAAAGTAAAGGTCTGAAGGTCTCTCTGATCTCTCTCTCCTGAGTCCCTCTTTCAAAGTAAAGGTCTGGAGGTCTCCCTGATCTCTCTCCTCTGAGTCCCTCTTTCAAAGTAAAGGTCTGGAGGTCTCCCTGATCTCTCTCCTGAGTCCCTCTTTCAAAGTAAAGGTCTGGAGGTCTCTCTGATCTCTCTCTCCTGAGTCCCTCTTTCAAAGTAAAGGTCTGGAGGTCTCCCTGATCTCTCTCCTCTGAGTCCCTCTTTCAAAGTAAAGGTCTGGAGGTCTCCCTGATCTCTCTCTCCTGAGTCCCTCTTTCAAAGTAAAGGTCTGGAGGTCTCCCTGATCTCTCTCCTCTGAGTCCCTCTTTCAAAGTAAAGGTCTGGAGGTCTCCCTGATCTCTCTCTCCTGAGTCCCTCTTTCAAAGTAAAGGTCTGGAGGTCTCCCTGATCTCTCTCCTCTGAGTCCCTCTTTCAAAGTAAAGGTCTGGAGGTCTCCCTGATCTCTCTCCTCTGAGTCCCTCTTTCAAAGTAAAGGTCTGGAGGTCTCTCTGATCTCTCTCCTCTGAGTCCCTCTTTCAAAGTAAAGGTCTGGAGGTCTCCCTGATCTCTCTCCTCTGAGTCCCTCTTTCAAAGTAAAGGTCTGGAGGTCTCTCTGATCTCTCTCCTCTGAGTCCCTCTTTCAAAGTAAAGGTCTGGAGGTCTCTCTGATCTCTCTCTCCTGAGTCCCTCTTTCAAAGTAAAGGTCTGGAGGTCTCTCTGATCTCTCTCCTCTGAGTCCCTCTTTCAAAGTAAAGGTCTGGAGGTCTCTCTGATCTCTCTCCTCTGAGTCCCTCTTTCAAAGTAAAGGTCTGGAGGTCTCTCTGATCTCTCTCCTCTGAGTCCCTCTTTCAAAGTAAAGGTCTGGAGGTCTCTCTGATCTCTCTCCTCTGAGTCCCTCTTTCAAAGTAAAGGTCTGGAGGTCTCCCTGATCTCTCTCCTCTGAGTCCCTCTTTCAAAGTAAAGGTCTGGAGGTCTCCCTGATCTCTCTCCTCTGAGTCCCTCTTTCAAAGTAAAGGTCTGGAGGTCTCCCTGATCTCTCTCCTCTGAGTCCCTCTTTCAAAGTAAAGGTCTGGAGGTCTCTCCTGATCCTCTCTCCTCTGAGTCCCTCTTTCAAAGTAAAGGTCTGGAGGTCTCCCTGATCTCTCTCCTCTGAGTCCCTCTTTCAAAGTAAAGGTCTGGAGGTCTCCCCTCTCCCTCTCTCTCCCCCCCTCAGCGTACATCGAGGATCTGGCTCGCAGCGTGGAGCAGAGCAGGCGTCTCATCATCGTTCTCACTCCGGAGTTCGTGGCCAAACGAGGCTGGAGCATCTTCCAGATCGAGACGCGGCTTCACTCCATGCTGGTCACCGGAGAGATAAAGGTCAGGACCTTTGACTCCAGGTTCAGATGAGGTTGTTTCCTCACGAGGTTCTGCTTCCAGGTCATCATGATCGAGTGTCCGGACCTGAGAAACGTCATCAACTACCAGGAAGTGGAAGCTCTTAAACACACCATTAAGGTACGTACAGGACGTCCGTGTCGACCCTCGTTCATCCAGGAGGGATCCAAAGAAGAAAAAGTTTAAAAAAGTCTTCTGGTTCCGTTTTCAGGCTCTCGCCATCATTAAGTGGAAAGGTCCAAAAAGTAACGAACTTTCCTCAAAGTTCTGGAAGAAGGTCGTTTACGAGATGCCGGCGAAACGCAGGGAGATGCTGTGCAGACGCCAGGTACGCCCTCATGCCCGAGACGCCAGGTACGCCAGAGACACCCAGGTAGGCCAGAGACACCCAGGTAGACCAGATACACCCAGGTAGACCAGAGACGCCCAGGTAGACCAGAGACGCCCAGGTAGACCAGAGACGTCCAGGTAGACCAGAGATGCCCAGGTAGACCAGAGACGCCCAGGTAGACCAGAGACGCCCAGGTAGACCAGAGACGTCCAGGTAGACCAGAGACGCCCAGGTAGACCAGAGACGTCCAGGTAGACCAGAGACGCCCAGATAGACCAGAGACGCCCAGGTAGACCAGAGACGCCCAGGTAGACCAGAGACGCCCAGGTAGACCAGAGACGCCCAGGTAGACCAGAGACGCCCAGGTAGACCAGAGACGTCCAGGTAGACCAGAGACGTCCAGGTAGGCCAGAGACGCCCAGGTAGACCAGAGACGCCCAGGTAGACCAGAGACGCCCAGGTAGACCAGAGACACCCAGGTAGACCAGAGACACCCAGGTAGGCCAGAGACGCCCAGGTAGACCAGAGACGCCCAGGTAGACCAGAGACGTCCAGGTAGACCAGAGACGCCCAGGTAGACCAGAGACGTCCAGGTAGACCAGAGACATCCAGGTAGACCAGAGACGCCCAGGTAGACCAGAGACGTCCAGGTAGACCAGAGACACCCAGGTAGACCAGAGACGCCCAGGTAGACCAGAGACGTCCAGGTAGACCAGAGACGCCCAGGTAGACCAGAGACGCCCAGGTAGGCCAGAGACACCCAGGTAGACCAGAGACGCCCAGGTAGACCAGAGACACCCAGGTAGGCCAGAGACGCCCAGGTAGACCAGAGACACCCAGGTAGACCAGAGACGCCCAGGTAGACCAGAGACACCCAGGTAGGCCAG
>LR738561.1:18162908-18167908 GCA_902685375.1 Neostethus bicornis
TGTGTTTTGGTAACCTCTAGATTACACCAATAGAATGTGTGTGTGTGTGTGTGTGTGTGTGTGTGTGTGTGTGTGTTTTGGTAACCTCTAGATTAGACCAATAGAATGTGTGTGTGTGTGTGTGTGTGTGTGTGTGTGTGTGTGTGTGTGTGTGTGTGTGTGTGTGTGTGTGTGTGTGTGTGTGTGTGTGTGTGTGTGTGTGTTTTGGTAACTTCTAGATTAGACCGATAGAATGTGTGTGTTTTGGTAACCTCTAGATTAGACCAATAGAATGTGTGTGTGTGTGTTTTGGTAACCTCTAGATTAGACCAATAGAATGTGTGTGTGTGTGTGTGTGTGTGTGTGTGTGTGTGTGTGTGTGTGTGTGTGTGTGTGTGTGTGTGTGTGTGTGTGTGTGTGTCTTACAGAGGTGTCAAAAGTACCAACATTTCCTACTCAAGTAGAAGTATAAACACCGAGTTAAAAAACTACTTTAGTAAAAGTAGAAGTATCAACTCAAGTTTTCTACTTAAGTAAAAGTAAAAAGTAACCTATTTTAAAACTACTTCAAGTAAAAAAAGTAAAAGTAATTTTCAGAAAAAAAGGAATATTGTTAACAAAAGCGTATGAACATATTTTTTAACTATTATCACATGCTTTAAGGAGCAGAAAATATGATAATAAATGAAAGTGTTTTGGTGAAACTTTATGAATCAGAAACATTTATTTCTTAATAATCTTTATTGGAAATCGATTAATTAACACAATCAAATGTATTAACATAAGCAGGGCATTATGTAACGTCCCTTCAGCTATCAAGCTTTACTCTGCATCACCTAATTTAACCAACTTCAGCAGACACAAACACACTCAATGTAAAAAAAACACAAACACACTCAATGTTAAAAAAAACACAAACACACTCAATGTAAAAAAAACACAAACACACTCAATGTTAAAAAAAACACAAACACACTCAATGTAAAAAATAAATAAATAAATGAAAAAAAAAAATGACCAAAAGGCTTTTTCAAGCCTTGAAGGCAGCTAGTTTTCAAAGTTCTTTGAGGCAATACTGAATAGTCGTTTTAATGTCCTCAGTTCGTCTTTATAAACTAATCAATAACATTTTAGATGCTTTTAAGCACAAATACTTCATCCACTACTATTTATGGATGAATCACTTTAATTAGTTTTGTTTCTAAAGATAAAATAGTGCGTCACAGATAAAAATACCATCTACAACATTTTCAGCAAAGACGTTTACAATAACCGCAGACTCAAAAAAATAATAATAATAATAATAATAAAACATTTCTTTGCTGTTGTTTTTTTTTTAAAAAACTGATAATTCAATCAAAGTTTAGTGTTTCAGCATCAGAAACACTTTGATTTCCGAGCCCGCAACACGTCTCAAACAGCTCCGTGAAGATGGCCCCTCTTAAAAAAAAAATATAAACAAAAATACACAAAAAATATGTCAATCTTTTGTGCTACGTTTGTGCTGTTTTGTGCTGTACAATTTTTTGTTTGTGCTGCTTTCCTTTTCTTTAATTTAAAGAAATAAAATTTGAACGATGACGTCATCCAGCCCCTCCTTCTCCCTAAAAATGCGAGAAAACCTATAAAATTGGCAGAAATTGTTTGTGCTATTATGATTTCAATAATAAGAATAAAACAAAACCGGTAAATAATTTACTTTATGACAGCTCGTAGGCTACTTCCGGTCATCTGTCTTAATTTGCTCCTATTCAATTTATGACATTTATTGTTATATTTCCGTAGGCAAATGTAAATTATGCTACAGTTTGAAAATGAGCTCAATGTTTGTTTTGTTTTATTTCTTCGGTTGCAACTCAAATTTAAGCAAGAAATGTTATATATCAGAATCAGAATCTACTTTAATGATCCCACACAGGGGAAATTTGTGTGTCACAGCAACAACTTCCTATCTGCTAAGTGAGTCGTTGTAGAGCCTGATCACGTACGGAAAGAAAGACCTCCGGTAACGAGATGTTCTCGAGCGGAGCTGTCTGAGCCTCTTGGAGAAGGAGCTCCGTTGTTCGTCCAGGAGTGGGTAGAGAGGATGGTCATGGTTTTCCATGATGGATAAAAGTTTGTTCAGTGACCTCCTCTCTACCACTGCCTCAAGTGAGTCATGTTTGCTGCCAATGACAGAGCCAGCCAGTCTGATTAGTTTATTCAGTCTGTTGGTGTCACTGGCTGCGATGCTGCTCCCCCAGCAGATGACAGAGAAGAACAAGGTGCTGGCCACCACAGACTGGTAGAAGGTCTCCACCACAGACTGGTAGAAGGTCTCCACCACAGACTGATAGAAGGTCTCCACCACAGACTGATAGAAGGTCTCCACCACAGACTGGTAGAAGGTCTCCACCACAGACTGATAGAAGGTCTCCACCACAGACTGATAGAAGGTCTCCACCACAGACTGGTAGAAGGTCTCCACCACAGACTGATAGAAGGTCTCCACCACAGACTGGTAGAAGGTCTCCACCACAGACTGATAGAAGGTCTCCACCACAGACTGGTAGAAGGTCTCCACCACAGACTGATAGAAGGTCTCCACCACAGACTGATAGAAGGTCTCCACCACAGACTGATAGAAGGTCTCCACCACAGACTGGTAGAAGGTCTCCAGGATCTTGCTGCACACATTGAAGGACCTCAGCTTCCTTAGAAAGTAAAGTCGGCTGCAGGTCTTCTTGTACACAGCAGTACTGTTGCTCCTCCAGCTCAGTCTGCTGTCAATGGTCACTCCAAGGTATTTGTACTCCTCAACCACCTCCACATCTCTACCCAGAATGCAGAGCGGCTGCAAAGCAGTCCTCCTCTTCCGGAAGTCAATCACCATCTCCCTGGTCTTGTCCACATTGAGGAGCAAGTGATTCTCTCCTGCCCACACCACAAATCCATCCACCATCCTCCTGTACTCCTCCTCCTGCCCACCACTTATACACCCTACAACTGCAGAGTCATCAGAGAATTTCTGTAGGTGGCATGAATCGGAGTTGTGCTGGAAGTCTGAAGTGTACAATGGCGTGGCCGGTAGGCAAACTGCAGGGGGTCCAGAGAGGAATTCACCAGCAGTCGCTCAGGTTGAAGAGGTGCTGGAGAACCCCACACAGCTGGAGCGCACAGGTCCTCAGGGTACGGGGGTTGATGCCATCCGGGCCGGCTGCTTTGTGCTGGTTTAGCTTCTCCAGCTAAACCACCTGAAAGGTGGTCACAGTCAAACGGTTGGGGGGGGGGGGGGTTCAGGTACTAGTCCATTGAATAGCTGAGAAGGAGCAGACGCTGGTAGCAGGTGTGGTGGAGGTAGGGAAGAAGAGGTAGAAGAGGTAGAGGTAGAAGAAGAGGCATTCGTAGAGCTAAACCTATTGAAGAAGGTATTAAGTCATTAGCTCTATCTTTGCCACCACTAGTGGGTCTGCTTCTTCCCCATATCCAGTGATCTTTTTCATTCCGGACCACACCGCCCTCATGTTGTCCTGCTGTAGTTTGGATTCCAGCTTCCTCCTGTATGCATCTTTTCCCTTCCTCAGCTGGTCTCAGAGTTGATGCTGCACCATCTTCAGCTCCTCCCGGTCTCCAGACCTGAAGCCTGCTTTCTTCCTGTTAAGGAGAGTCTTTAGGTCACAGGTGATCCAGGGTTTGTTGTTGGGGAAGCATATAGGTAAACTATTTCAAATTATATACTGTAGACACTTTTTTTTCCAAGTTACAATAGAAACAGTTACACTTACGGCACTGACGTTAGTAGCCATTTAACTGCTGCATAAGAATAATTAAACGCACGAAAGGAGACGGGACCTTTTTGCATAAC
Organism: Neostethus bicornis; assembly: GCA_902685375.1. Taxonomy (NCBI): domain Eukaryota; kingdom Metazoa; phylum Chordata; class Actinopteri; order Atheriniformes; family Phallostethidae; genus Neostethus; species Neostethus bicornis. Next base: position 18,166,732 of record LR738561.1, read on the forward strand.
TTTTGGAAATCTTTGGCTTCTGTTATTCCCTTTTTTTTATTATAGGGCGCAAATTTACAACTACTGTATAACAATGATTAGGGAAAATGTATACATTAATTATCTGCTTTCTGAAAACATTGGCATATCTGCAGTTGGCATATTGTTTGCGTCAAGATTTGATCATAGTTTTTTTTTACTATTGGTGGTATAACTGAACATGTGTGTCGAATTTATAATAAATGCCCGGCTTATACTTCATTTGACAGATTTTGCAGTAGCCTACGAGCTGTCATAAAGTAAATTATTTACCGGTTTTTGTTTTATTCTTATTATTGAAATCATAATAGCACAAACAATTTCTGCCAATTTGATAAGTTTTCTCGCATTTTTAGGGAGAAGGAGGGGCTGGATGACGTCATCATCCAAATCTTATTTCTTTAAATTAAAGAAAAGGAAAGCAGCACAAACAAAAAATTTTACAGCACAAACGTAGCACAAACGAATGACATATTTTTTGTTTATTTTTGTTTATATTTTTTTTTTAAGAGGGGCCAACTTCACGGAGCTGTCTCAAACACGCAAATTGACGTTCCTGCTCTTTAAAAGTTTGTGGGCGGGGCTACTCACCCCAAAGTAATGATTGACTGGACCTTTCAGCCAATCATTCATCTGTTCCTTTGTTTGATGCATTCAGGGTTCATAAAAAAAAAAAAAAAAACTCCGACAAATAGTCGCGTCTTTTTAACGTGACAAAATGGCGAAAGTAGCGACTACTTTTTATAAAATTAACGAAGTAAAAGTACAGATAATTGCATAAAAAAGTAGTGAGTAAAAGTAAAAAGTAGACAAAAAAATAATTACTTCATTAAAGTAAAGATAACGAGATTTTCTACTTGAGTAAGGTAACGAAGTAGACTTACTTCGTTACTTGACACCTCTGGTTTTGGTAACCTCTAGATTAGACCAATAGAATGTGTGTGTGTGTGTGTGTGTGTGTGTTTTGGTAACCTCTAGATTAGACCAATAGAATGTGTGTGTGTGTGTGTGTGTGTGTGTGTGTGTGTGTGTGTGTGTGTGTGTGTGTGTGTGTGTTTTGGTAACCTCTAGATTAGACCAATAGAATGTGTGTGTATGTGTGTGTGTGTTTTGGTAACATCTAGATTAGACCAATAGAATGTGTGTGTGTGTGTGTGTG
>LR738561.1:18175408-18180408 GCA_902685375.1 Neostethus bicornis
GTGCCTCTCTGTAAATCTCTGGCTAAAACTGTCAGTTTGCGCTCAAACGCCAACACCTCCTCCAGCATGTGCAGCGCTGTGCCTCCTCTCCCCTGAAGCGTTGTGTTCAGCGTGTTTAGTTTCGCTGTCATGTCCACCATGAAGTGGAGTTTTTCCAGCCACTCTGGCTGTTCCAGCTCAGGAAAGGTGAGCCCTTTGCTGCTCATGAAAGTTTTCACCTCTCCCAGACATGCAGCAAAACGTTGAAGCACCTCTCCTCTGGACAGCCACCGGACTCTGTTATGCAGCAGGAGATCAGAGTATGCGCTCTCCACCTCATCCAGTAATGAACGGAACTGGCGGTGATTTAAACCTTTTGCCATTATTTCATTGACAATCTGAATAACAACATTCATGACCTCTGTGCATTCTGGAGGAAAACTTTGCGCGCACAATGCCTCTTGGTGCAGGATGCAATGAAAAGTCAGCAGCTTTCTATCCAGTGATTTCTGCAGCAAAGCCACAAAGCCCCTGTGCGCTCCAGTCATACTCGGTGCCCCATCGGTAGCCACCGACACGAGGTGGGTTGTTTTTATTTCTTTGGCTCGTAAACAATCAAGCACAGCCTCACAGATGTCCTCCCCCCGTGTCTGGCATTTTAGTGGTATCAGCTCAACCATTTCTTCCTGTGGTCCAGCAGAATTCACATATCGGAAGAACAGCGCTATTTGTTCAATGTCCGTTTTGTCTTTGGACTCATCACAGGCGATTGAGTATGCTGCTGCTGAATTGATGTCTTTGATTTGCTGTTTTGTGATATTTTCTGCCATTTTTATGGTTCTGTCTTTGACAGTTTTCGCAGAGAGAGGCATCTCTCTGATTTTCTGCACAATTTCGTCTTTGTTTTTAAAGTCCGCAAATAAGTGTTCTGAAATCTTAAGGAATGATTCTTTCATATATTCTCCATCTGTGAACGGTTTCCCATGCCTGCCTATTTCCTGAGCGGCCACAAAGCTTGCATATGTAGTTGTATTTGCAGACTTCACCCACTTCTTGAATTGATTTTTCGTCCGGTCATCCTTCTGCATAAGTTCCGAAACAGCTTTTTTCCTCTCTTCTCCCTCTGGATATTTTTCAGCAAAGGCTCTGTGTGTATTGTTAAAATGTCTTGCGACATTTGACCGTTTATTGTTAGCCAGTTTTTCTCCACAAATTAGGCATACTGGTAGGCCAGTCTCGCCCGAGGTAAATGCAAATGAATCTGCCCAGGCATCATTGAATGTTCTATTTTCTTGAGATATTTTTCTTTTCTTACATTTCTCCATTGGTTTTGCCGGGATTGAAAGTCGCTCAAAATAGACGGCGTTTCAGCGGGTATACCAGCTTCCGCAGTGTGACGTCTATTTTGAGCGACGAAAAAATAATATCAAATAATTTAATTAATATTTTAATATTTCAAGATCACAATAATCTTCAAATTTAGAACTAAAATAATATAAAAACTAACACAAATAAAACACACTTCAATTAAATACAAAAAAAAAAATTTTTTAGTAATTTATTTTCCCAAGCGGCTTGGGAAAATAAATTACTAAAAAATTTTTTTAGTAATTTTTTTTAGATGGGCCAAGAGCCGCATTATAAGGATGAAAGAGCCGCATGCGGCTCCGGAGCCGCGGGTTGCCGACCGCTGCTCTAGACCAATCAGCATGGCCGCTCTCACCACACTGTCTCTAGACCAATCAGCATGGCCGCTCTCACCACACTGTCTCTAGACCAATCAGCATGGCCGCTCTCACCACACTGTTTCTAGACCAATCAGCATGGCCGCTCTGACCACACTGTCTCTAGACCAATCAGCATGGCCGCTCTCACCACGGTTTTGTACACTTTTCCTTTCATTCTAGCTGAAACTCTTCTGTCACACATCACACCTGATACTTTCCTCCACCCGTTCCAGCCTGCCTGAACACGCTTCTTCACCTCTTTTCCACACTCTCCATTGCTCTGGACTGTTGATCCTAGATACTTAAAACCTTCCACCTTCTTTATCTCTCCTCCCTGTAACCTCACTTTTCCATTTGGATCCCTCTCATTCACACACACTCTGACTAATCTTCAAACCTCCACCTCTCCAGCTTTTCCTCCTCCTCTTTACTCCTCTCACTACAGATCACAATGTCATCTGCAAACAAACTTGACACTCCTAAATGAAACGTATAAAATGTGCAGCAGCTCAGGCGCGCACACGTCCAAATCAACGCGTGTGGAAATGAAGCGGTTTATGAAAGACGTGACCCCCGCCCTCTGCCGTGTGCCCTGCAGGTTCATCAGAACAGCACGTTGGGAAAGAAGCCGGACCTCCACCTCAGCACCTCCTTCCTCACCAGCAGAGAACTAAGTTCTGACATCTGGTAACCAAGGAGACCAGAAGAGGTTCAGACTCTGTACAGACTCACACCGTGGACCCGTGGGGAGGGGGCCTCATGCAGACTCTGGTTTGGGTTCAGGAAACTGATGCATGTGTTCTGGACCCTGAAAGGAGCCGACCAATCAGAGGACAGTATAAAGGGGGCGGGATGGTTCTTCCACCGGGTCTACATGGTTCCAGGTCCGTAGAAAGCGGACCAGCAGAAACAAGAAGGTTCCACCTGAGCCTCCGTCAGGCAGGGGGGGGGGGGTCACACACGTTGGTCCGCATTTATCAGAGTTATGTTAGGAGAAATGCTGGCGTACGACATTCGTCTAGATTTATCAAACCGACTCAACCGTACAGTTCACACACACACACACACACACACACACACACACACACACACACACACACACACACACACACACACACATCGCTGCGTCAGATTCAAACGTTATTTAAATATTCACCAAATAAAAAAAAAACACTGGAATTATGAGGATTTGTCACGTTTCCCATCAAAAAGCTTAATTTCTTCATTCCGTTCCGTCATCTTCCGCTTGTTCCGGGGTCGGATCGCGGGTAGCCCAGTCCCTAGCCTCAAACGGGCAGCCCAGGCTTCTCTCTCCCCGGCTGCATCCTTCAGCTCACCCGGAAGGATGAGAGACATAGTCTCTCCAGCGGGTCCGGGGTCTGCCCCTTGGTGTCCTCCCGGTGAGACGTGCCCGTGCAGCATTATGTGTGTAGGGTGGGCTGGGGTGGGGGGGCGTGCCCCCGTGAGAGACAGATGCAGCCGCTGTGTTTTTTTCTTTTCACAGACAGAAACGTGAAAGTCTGACGCCTACTTCGTTATGTTTTCGTCTCGTCAGCAGAAACTTGCAAACGTCTCGTCACGTTTTCGTCACCAAAATGTCGCATTTATTTCGTTATCTTTACGTCATGAAAAAATGCTTCGTCAACAAAATCATTTCGTTTTCGTCATCGTTGACAAAAACAACACTGTCCTATAGAAGGCGTTGACATTAAATTACGTTTGCTTTCAGCCGCCATGTTTATCAGGGTCTCACCTTACGTCTAAAAAAATCAGACACCTGTCTTCATAAAGCCACGCCCACTCTACCAGATTTTCTAAAATTTACAACGTTTTATAAGGAACTTTGATAAATGAGGACCAATCAGAAGCCTCCCTGTGGTTAGAACCTCCTTCTCCAGGAGGAAACCTGATGGAGAACCAGCGAGGCATCATTAGGATGGAGCAGCTGGACTTCATACAGACACGAGGTATGAGGGGTGGGCAGGTTAAAGGTGGTCTCGCTCGCCCAGACGGGCAGAGAGGGAGAACGTGTGAATAGCAATAAACTAACTAAACGAGTTTAAGTGTTTTTAATAAATTATAAGGATAGAAAATATCAGCAGAGGTAACCATGGTAACCACAGCAAACAGCAGCAGAGTTAACCATGGTAACCACAGCAAATAACAGCAGAGGTAACCATGGTAACCACAGCAAATAACAGCAGAGGTAACCATGGTAACCACAGCAAATAACAGCAGAGGTACCCATGGTAACCACAGCAAATAGCAGCAGAGGTAACCATGGTAACCATAGCAAACAGCAGCAGAGGTAACCGTGGTAACCACAGCAAATGACAGCAGAGGTAACCATGGTAACCACAGCAAACAGCAGCAGAGGTAACCATGGTAACCACAGCAAATAACAGCAGAGGTAACCATGGTAACCACAGCAAATAACAGCAGAGGTAACCATGGTAACCACAGCAAATAGCAGCAGAGGTAACCATGGTAACCATAGCAAATAACAGCAGAGGTAACCATGGTAACCACAGCAAATAACAGCAGAGGTAACCATGGTAACCACTGCTTCTGGATTATAGCGACCCTTAGCAGCTGCTTACCTAGCTAGCTCTGTTTTCAGCTGCGAAAAAAGCTTCAAAGTTCTGACAAACTCTGGGTTTCAATTGGATCCCGGGTCCCAGCGGGATCACGGGTCTACACAGCGTCCTGGGTTCCAGCGGGATCCTGGGTCCCAGCGGGATCCCGGGTTCCAGCGGGCTCCTGGGTCCTACCAGGATCCTGGGTTCCAGCGGGATCCCGGGTGTGAGCTTAGTTCTAGAACCTCTTGGTCCATCCTGTCGCCGTGGAAACCAAACAGAAGTGAATCTGCTGAAAAACATTTTCTACGTGCATGAAATGTTTAATCTGAAAATTTAAAGTTTTATTTGACTTTTTTTGTTTGCAGTAAAAATATTTATAAGTTTTTTTTTTAAGAAGTTTGATGTGAAAAGTTTTGGTTAAAAAATGTTTCTGTACAGTTTTAATTTCCTGCTTCTGAAAGAGAGGGGGGCAAAGTCTGGACCCTATAAACCAGACCCAAACCTCATCCCAACACAAACCTCATCCCGACCCAAACCTCATCCCGACCCAAACCTCATCCCAAACCAAACCTCATCCCAAACCAAACCTCATCCCGACCCAAACCTCATCCCGACACAAACCTCATCCCGACACAAACCTCATCCCGACACAAACCTCATCCCGACCCAAACCTCATCCCAAACCAAACCTCATCCCAAACCAAACCTCATCCCG
>LR738561.1:18192908-18290118 GCA_902685375.1 Neostethus bicornis
AATAAATTATCATTAAATATTGAAAAAAACGAAATTTATAGTATTTACAAAATTAAAAGTACCTAAACAAATTCAAATTATGCTTAATAACACCCCATTGGAACGAGCTTACGACAGTAAGTTCCTTGGAATGATTATAGATCACAAATTAAGCTGGAAATCACACATAAATTATACAAAAAATAAACTGTCTAAAGTAATAGCAATCATTTATAAATTCAGATTTGTCCTAAATAAAAAAAGTTTGTTTATGTTATATAATACATTAGTACTTCCATATATAACTTATTGTATCGAGATTTGGGGAAATACGTACAAAACTAACACAAAACCAATTTATATTTTACAAAAAAAAGCAATACGAGCAATAACATTCTCATCTTATAATCAACCTACCAATAATCTATTTATAAATTTAAAAACATTAAAGTTCTATGATTTAGTGGAATTACACACTTTAAAATTTATGTTTAAGATAAAAAAAAACATGATGTCAAACTCTCTACAAAATATGTTTATTATTAGGAAAAGTCCATACGAACTAAGAGGAAATGATGTGTTCATTAAAAATAAATTTAGAACAAATGTTAAAAAATTCTGTATTTCTATTAAAGGTGTGGATCTTTGGAATAATTGTAATGATGAACTTAAATTGTGTTTAAATCTTTTATGTTTAAAAAAGAAATTTAAGTTATTAATACTTAAAAAATATGCAAGTCTTGATGGTTAAATTCAAGCTTCTATAAAAAGTAAACAATTATGATGTGTTATGATTATGTTATGTGTTACGAATATGTGTTATGATTATGTTATATGTTATGATGTGTTATGATTATGTTATGATGTATTATGATATTATTATGTTATGTGTTATAACAATTATGATGGCTTAGTATTTACTTATGTCTTTTTGCTTTTATTATGACATAAAAAAAAAAAAAAAAAAAGGGTCGGCGTAATAAGCGTTTGCTTCAGCCGTTACCTTTTCGGTCCTTTGCTGGAATATGGTTGTTTTCTTTATTTCATTGATATGAGGTTGCACTGTGACCGAAATAAATAAATAAAAAAAAAAAAAAAAAAAAAAAACATTTTCACACACACACGTTCACACACACACACACACACACACACACACACACATACAAACACACACTCTCAGACAGTCACACAGACACGCACAAACATTTACACACACACTCACACACACTTTCTCAAACAACCAAACACACACACATTGTCACACACATTCACACACACGCACATACACACACACACTCACAAACACACTTTTACTCAAACACACACACATTCACACACACACACACACACACACTCTCTCTCAATCAAACACACACACACACACACATTCACACAAACATTCACACATTCAAAGAAAAGCACATTCACACACACACACATTCTCACTCAAACACACACACGCATTTACACATTCACACAAACGCGCACACAAACCCTAACCCACACACACACACACATACACAAACATTCACACATATTTACAAACACACACATTCACACATACACACACACAAACATTGTCACACACACATATTCACACACTCTCTCACATACACATTCAAACAACAAACACACACAAGCCTTTACACACACACACACACACACACACACACACACACACATTTACACAAACACAGTCACACACACATTCTCACACACATTCTCACACATACACACATTCACAAACACACACATTCACACACACTGTTTCTCTCACGGACACACACACACATTCTCTCACACACACACACACACACACACACATTCACTCTCTCACACACACACACACACACACACACACACACACACACACACACACACACACATACACAAACACACACATTTCAGCACTCATTTGCACTTGATGTGAAGGTTACAGGCTCACTTTAATTTTTCTGCAGCCACTAGATCAGGGATTGCAGGCGTCCTACCCGATCAGAGAACAGAGATGCCAGCGTCCACCATGTTTGTAGTTCTTTATCTGGGGTATGTGGGGTACGCGGTGAATGTCTGAATTAGGGCTGCAACTAACGATTATTTTGGTAATCGATTAATCTGTCGATTATTGGGTCGATTACTCGATTAATCGGATAAAAAATTCAATTTAAGAAATATTACTTTTTCGGCATATAATAGAATGTAATTGTGTGAAACACAACTCATAACCACATAAACAACACGTTGGGTTTATTACAGTAAGAGAAAATGTTAATCTTTCTGTCAAATAAAGAGGTATAAAATAATAAATCTACTTACTGTATACAGTAAAAGTAACTCATAAGAACCCATAAAATGTGCTTTAGTAGTACTGACTAATAAAACATCAAATGTAAACTGTTTGAAAACAAGAAACCTTTAACATTTCTGTTAAATTCGCAAATTTAACCTTGTTCAGAAGTATCGTACAAAAAAAAAGGCCCCAGATTAACATGAAAAAATATACAAAAACATTTAAGTTGTGAAGCATTAGTGCAAAAAAAAAACCAACAACAAAAAAACACCATCTCTACTGTAAAAATAGTAACTTTAATAAATAAAATGACCATCTTTACCACTTATAATATTACAAACACAGATCTACTGATCAATAAAGGGGTGCCAAACTATAACAGCACTCATTTATTTGTGGGAAAAAAATGTGCTTTGCGGTGTAGAGGAGGGGGTCTTGTATCCTGGATTGAATTTAGCGATCTTTTTTTTTAACCCCTTGTCTTCCTTCTGACAGCGACCTCATATCAGACACGATCATTTACAAAATAAGAGTCCCTGACAGAAGCGCTCTGCTGGGGAGTGCAACCGTTTTCCACAGAAAATAGTCCATGTTGGGTTGTTTTTGGTTTTTTTGCAGACAATAAAAAGTGTATTTAGCGACCTGTAAAATTGTTTTTATTAGCAATAACATCGTGTATCGCTCCGGTTTGCCGTCTCCCGCTTCGAGTCCGACATGTTTTTTTTTCAGATGTTTGTGCAGCGTCGTTATGCTTCCGTGTCAAAACGTGTTCATTTCGCAAACTTTGCATATTAACGCGAGTCTTTTTCAAATTTAGCGGAAAATGATCCAAATTTGGGATATTTTCTATGTGTTTTTCTTTCCGCCATCTTGTTGAATCTGCCTGATCACGTGAGGCGGGGTGAAATGAAGGCCAATGATTGGCTGCGATCTTCTTCTCCTCCTATTTTGGAAGCGCGCATCGTCAATTTACTCTCTACTGCCCCACATGGAGACCAATTTAAGTGCAGTTGACAGCAAAAACTTTTCAGACGATTAATCGATGACCAAATTAGTCGACAACTATTTTGATAATCGATTATAATCGATTAAATCGATTAACTGTTTCAGCCCTAGTCTGAATGTAGGACAGTTAAAGATGGACAGAATGTAAGGCAGTCTACTTCTAAAGAAAGCACTACGTGTGTGTGTGGATGAGTGTGTGTGTGAATGTGTGTGAGAGAGGTTGTGTGTGTGTGAATGTGTGTGAGAGAGTGTGTGTGTGTGAATGTGTGTGAGAGAGAGTGTGTGTGAATGTGTGTGAGAGAGTTTGTGTGTGTGTGAGGGTGTGAGAGTTTGTGCGTGTATGTGTGTGTGAGAGTTTGTGCGTGTGTGTGTGTGTGTGAATGTGTTTGTGAGAGTTTGTGTGTGTATATGTGTGTGAGAGTGCATGTATGTGTGTGTGAGTGGGCAGGGGGGTAGAGCGGGATTCATAATCAGCCAGTTTCCTGAGAGAAGGTTTGGGCATCATGTCCTCTTCTGGATTTTTTCATGTCTTTGTCTCGATGAACAGAAAATTTTTCAGGACTTTTTTTTCTGGAATTTTTTTTCCTGCAGCTTTGACATGTTTTCCTGCTGTCACATGACAGGAAGTGGCTGCTCACTCAACAGGAAGTGGCTGCACACTGACGGCCGAGCACGACTTGCTGACCGAGCAAAGTGAACAAAAGAAGAGACAAAGTTATGATTTTATTTTCAAAGCCGACGACTGATTGGCTGAGAGAGCATGAGGTCAGAGAGGAAGGAGAATATGGGGTTGCTAGGAGACTGTGGGGTAGAGCGAATAGAGAGAGACAAACACAGAGCTCCTATCTTTTTTCTGTTTAACAGTTTTTAACCAGCTCAACGACCCGTTTAGATCAAAAGTTCCCTGAGGTCTCAATTATTAAGCGTCAAGCCCAAATCTGTGTGTACGCCGACTTCCACACAGAGGGATTGATCTGTAAAGGTGGGGGGGTGTCTGAGTGTAGGGCCCTACATAAAAAAAAATGTAATTTCAATTCAATTATATTTTTGATTTCAGATGATATTGTGATCTGTAGTGAGAGGAGGGAAGAGGTGTTTGAAAAGCTGGAGAGGTGGAGGTTTGAAGATCAGTCAGAGTAAAACAGAGTACATGTGTGTGAATGAGAGGGATCCAAATGGAATAGTGAGGTTACAGGGAGAAGAGATAAACAAGGTGGAAGATTTTAAGTATCTAGGATCAACAGTCCAGAGCAATGGAGAGTGTGGAAGAGAGGTGAAGAAGCGTGTTCAGGCAGGCTGGAATGGGTGGAGGAAAGTATCAGGTGTGATGTGTGACAGAAGAGTTTCAGCTAGAATGAAAGGAAAAGTGTACAAAACCGTGGTGAGAGCGGCCATGCTGATTGGTCTAGAGACAGTGTGGTGAGAGCGGCCATGCTGATTGGTCTAGAGACAGTGTGGTGAGACCGGCCATGCTGATTGGTCTAGAGACAGTGTGGTGAGAGCGGCCATGCTGATTGGTCTAGAGACAGTGTGGTGAGACCGGCCATGCTGATTGGTCTAGAGACAGTGTGGTGAGAGCGGCCATGCTGTTTGGTCTAGAGACAGTGTGGTGAGACCGGCCATGCTGATTGGTCTAGAGACAGTGTGGTGAGAGCGGCCATGCTGATTGGTCTAGAGACAGTGTGGTGAGACCGGCCATGCTGATTGGTCTAGAAACAGTGGCACTGAAGAAAAGACAGGAAACAGAGATGTTTGTAGCAGAGATGAAGATGCTGAGGATCTCTCTGGGAGTGACCAGGATGGACAGGATCAGAGGAACAGCACATGTTAGAGGTTTTAAAGTCAGAGAGGTCAGACTGAGATGGTTTGGACATGTGCAGAGGAGAGAGAGAGAGTACATCAGAAGAAGGATGCTGGGTTTGGAACCACCAGGAAAGAGGACTAGAGGAAGACCAAAGAGGAGGTTCATGGATACAGTGAAGGAAGACGTGAAGATAGTTGGTGTGACCGAAGAAGATGCAGCAGATAGGGTTAGATGGAAGCAAATGACTTGCTGTGGCGCCCCCTGAGGGGAAATGAAGGAAGGAGAAGATGAAGAATTCAATTAAATTTTTATAGTCAAACTCACATAAAAACAATCTTCTCAACAGGATTCACTTTGTGGATTAAAAAATACGAAGAACAAAAACAAGAAAAATGTTTGAAAAAGCCTTTTGGTCATTTTTTTTTCATTTATTTATTTTTTTTTTTACATTGAGTGTGTTTGTGTTTTTTTTACATTGAGTGTGTTTGTGTTTTTTTTTACATTGAGTGTGTTTGTGTCTGCTGAAGTTGGTTAAATTAGGTGATGCAGAGTGAAGCTTGGTAGCTGAAGGGACGTTACATAATGCCCTGCTTATGATAATACATTTGATTGTGTTCATTAATCGATTTCCAATAAAGATTATTAAGAAATAAATGTTTCTGATTCATAAAGTTTCACCAAAACACTTTCATTTATTATCATATTTTATGCTCCTTAAAGCATGTGATAATAGTTAAAAAATATGTTCATACGCTTTTGTTAACAATATTCCTTTTTTTCTGAAAATTACTTTTACTTTTTTTACTTGAAGTAGTTTTAAAATAGGTTACTTTTTACTTTTACTTAAGTAGAAAACTTGAGTTGATACTTCTACTTTTACTAAAGTAGTTTTTTAACTTGGTATTTATACTTCTACTTGAGTAGAAAATGTTGGTACTTTTGACACCTCTGGTTTCAGAGCCCTTGGGGTCACATATTCTTCCTGTTTGCCCACAGGGTTGCCATGTGAAAACGGGTCAGCTGGCCGCCATCAAAGTTATGGAGGTTACCAAGGTAACACTTATGGTGCATCCTTCTTATTGCACCATTTAAACATTTACTAGTTTGCATGGAATTCTTTGTCACTTCCAGGTGGCAGCTGCTGTTTGTGGTTGTGAACGTTGCCGTGACGTGTTTTTATTTGTTCAGGAAGAAGAGGAGGAAATAAAGATGGAGATCAACATGTTAAAGAGTTATTCTCATCATAGAAACATCGCTACGTACTACGGAGCGTTCATCAGGAAACAACCTGCCGGACAGGACCACCAACTCTGGGTCTGTTTAACATCATCATCATCTAACCAACATGCCGTCATACCCACTGTGTGTGTGTGTGTGTGCGTGTGTGTGTGTGTGTGTGTGTGTGTGTGTAGCTGGTCATGGAGTACTGCGGCGCCGGCTCAGTGGCTGATCTGGTGAAGAAAACAAAAGGAAACTTTTTGAAGGAGGACTGGATTGCTTACATCTGCAGGGAGGTTCTCAAGGTAGGACAACATCTGTCTGTCTTTAATCTGTCCGTCCGTCTTCTCACACACTCATTCATGTCCCCATCCCACTGCATGGGGACCTCTGTTTATCCCAGACGGAATGTTTCTACAGATGGAATTCTCAAGTTATGCCTAAATGGGAAAATGTTGACTCGTTATAAAACAAAAGGCGGGAACACGTTAGGCTCTGTTAATCCCAGAGTTTACCCAACGTAAACACACTTCTAGCTTCTCTGCTATTGGCTAACACTTAGCATCTTCCCAGCATCCCATTGGCTGGGAGGAACCTCTCTGTGTGTATCCCAGCATCCTCTTTGTTTTTCCACAAAGTGTTGAAATGTATTACGTGCATATTAATGTTTACTTGCTTTTAACACAGACACAATGACGGAGAAAATAGAAAATAAAAAGTTTTTTTTTGTGGTGCTCGCATGCGAGAAGCCACCTGCAGGACCCTTTTAAGGTGCCGTGCGTGTGCCAAATATATATGCATATATGTTACAACTTTATATAAATGTTATACATGTTTTAAAATTATTGCTCACATTGTGTCGAGATACTTAAACTCCTCCACTTGGGGCAGGACCCTGTCCCTGACCCGCAGGGGGCATTCCACCCTTTTCTGGGCGAGGACCATGGTCTCGGATTTGAAGGTGCTAATTCCCATTCCGGCCGCTTCACACTCGGCAGCAAATCGATCCAGTGAGAGCTGGAGAGTTTAAGTATCTCGGGGTCTTGTTCACGAGTGGGGGAAGGATGGAGCGGGAGATCGACAGGCGGATCGGTGCGGCGTCGACAATAACTAGGATGCTGCATCGGTTCGTCGTCGTAAAGAGAGAGCTGAGCCGAAAAGCAAAGCTCTACGTTCCAACCCTCACCATGGTCACCAGCTGTGGGTGGTGACCGAAAGAATGAGATCGCGGGTACAAGCGGCCCAAATGAGCTTCCTCTGCAGGGTGGCTGGGCTCTCACTCAGAGATCAGGTGAGGAGCTCTGCCGTCCGGGAGGAGCTCGGAGTCGTGCTGCTCCTCCTCCAGGTCGAGAGGAGCCAAATGGGGTGGTTCTGGCTCCTCTCTTATGGTACTATTTTTGCACCTAAATGAGTGGGTAGCTGCGAACCTGCACCTTTCCAGATAGTCTGAACTGAAAACTGCGTGTCAGTCAACTGCACCACCCGCCGACCAGCAAGGCGCCGTTGAAACCGAGTAGCTCACATTCACACACACACACATTCATACCTGTTGGTGGAAGCTGCCAGGCAAGCTGCAAACCACCATCAGGTAAGGAGTTCAGTGTCTTCCTCAGGAACTCTGGTCAGGGACAGAACCCGGAACTCTGGTTACAGGATTCCCGCTCTTCCCAATGAGGCATCCTCCCTGGAATTTGACAGCAGTAATAATGAGGACAAGCTGAATGAGTCTGAAAACGTTGTAAAGAATGTTTAAGACACACATACACACGCACGCACGCACACACACTGGTGGTCTCTGACATCATTGTGTCTTCAGGGTCTTTCTCATCTTCACTCTCATCATGTGATCCACCGAGACATTAAAGGTCAGAACGTTCTGCTGACAGAGAACGCCGAGGTCAAGCTGGGTGAGACACATGATGCACACCGAGCGAGCACACACACACACACACACACACACACACACACACACACACACACACACACACACACACACACACAAACACACACACACACACACACACACACACATGCTCCACATCCGCATGCTCCACACGATCCAGGTCAACACCCCTGACCGTCGCTCTGCTGCAGTGGATTTTGGCGTATCGGCGCAGCTGGATAAGACGATTGGACGGAGGAACACGTTCATCGGGACGCCCTACTGGATGGCGCCGGAGGTGATCGCGTGTGATGAGAATCCTGAGGCCACCTACGACTACCGGGTCAGAACCAGAACTTTTCAGTCACTCAAACTTCAAAATAAAAGCACATGAACCCTGGTAGGGTGTCACTGAGTCCCAGTGGTCCAGACGGAGAGAACTAGGTCGGACCTAGCCTTTTGGTTGTTTGCGTTCTCCCTCTTGGTTCTCTCTCCTGAGAGAATAAGACTGTAATAACAATAATAATATTATCACTATAGGGAATGTGTTATCACCAAGGTAACAGTGTCAGAATAGTGACTGAGTCACGGCTGGTGATTCTCGGAAGCTGGTCCTTCCTATTTGGCATGCAAGCTGAAACAATGTAGCAGTAAGTTTAATAAAAGACAAACTTGTTCCGTCTGCAGAGTGACGTTTGGTCTTTGGGAATCACTGCTCTGGAGATGGCTGAAGGAACTCCTCGTAAGTCTGAACTGACCTCGTATGCCCCCGTCTGCATCCTTCATGCTTCCTTTCAAAACCTCCTCACTTCCTTTCTTCCTCTTCCTTCCCCAGCTCTGTGTGACATGCATCCTATGAGGGCGCTCTTCCTGATCCCCAGAAATCCTCCACCGAGACTCCGATCCAGGAAGTGGTGAGGCTGCACACATACACGCCCGCAGGGATACTACAGGTTTCTATGGCAACCCCACGATTCTCCATGGCAATGAAATGTGATGCTATAGGTTTCTATGGTGCAGCTTCCAAACGGGCTGATGTAGTTCTTCCTGTTGGGAGATGTAGTTCTTCCTGTTGGGAGATGTAGTCCTTCCTGTTGGGAGATGTAGTCCTTCCTGTTGGGAGATGTAGTCCTTCCTTCCTGTTGGGAGATGTAGTCCTTCCTGTTGGGAGATGTAGTCCTTCCTGTTGGGAGATGTAGTCCTTCCTTCCTGTTGGGAGATGTAGTTCTTCCTGTTGGGAGATGTAGTCCTTCCTGTTGGGAGATGTAGTTCTTCCTGTTGGGAGATGTAGTCCTTCCTGTTGGGAGATGTAGTTCTTCCTGTTGGGAGATGTAGTCCTTCCTGTTGGGAGATGTAGTTCTTCCTGTTGGGAGATGTAGTCCTTCCTGTTGGGAGATGTAGTTCTTCCTGTTGGGAGATGTAGTTCTTCCTTCCTGTTGGGAGATGTAGTCCTTCCTGTTGGGAGATGTAGTTCTTCCTGTTGGGAGATGTAGTCCTTCCTGTTGGGAGATGTAGTCCTTCCTGTTGGGAGATGTAGTTCTTCCTGTTGGGAGGTGTAGTTCTTCCTGTTGGGAGATGTAGTTCTTCCTGTTGGGAGATGTAGTCCTTCCTGTTGGGAGATGTAGTCCTTCCTGTTGGGAGATGTAGTCCTTCCTGTTGGGAGATGTAGTTCTTCCTGTTGGGAGATGTAGTCCTTCCTGTTGGGAGATGTAGTCCTTCCTGTTGGGAGATGTCGTCCTTCCTGTTGGGAGATGTAGTTCTTCCTGTTGGGAGATGTAGTCCTTCCTTCCTGTTGGGAGATGTAGTCCTTCCTGTTGGGAGATGTAGTCCTTCCTGTTGGGAGATGTAGTTCTTCCTGTTGGGAGATGTAGTTCTTCCTGTTGGGAGATGTAGTTCTTCCTGTTGGGAGATGTAGTTCTTCCTGTTCGGAGATGTAGTTCTTCCTGTTGGGAGATGTAGTTCTTCCTGTTGGGAGATGTAGTTCTTCCTGTTGGGAGATGTAGTTCTTCCTGTTGGGAGATGTAGTTCTTCCTGTTCGGAGATGTAGTTCTTCCTGTTGGGAGATGTAGTTCTTCCTGTTGGGAGATGTAGTCCTTCCTTCCTGTTGGGAGATGTAGTCCTTCCTGTTGGGAGATGTAGTTCTTCCTGTTGGGAGATGTAGTTCTTCCTGTTGGGAGATGTAGTTCTTCCTGTTGGGAGATGTAGTCCTTCCTGTTGGGAGATGTAGTTCTTCCTGTTGGGAGATGTAGTTCTTCCTGTTGGGAGATGTAGTCCTTCCTGTTGGGAGATGTAGTTCTTCCTGTTGGGAGATGTAGTTCTTCCTGTTGGGAGATGTAGTTCTTCCTTCCTGTTGGGAGATGTAGTCCTTCCTGTTGGGAGATGTAGTCCTTCCTGTTGGGAGATGTAGTTCTTCCTGTTTGGAGATGTAGTTCTTCCTGTTGGGAGATGTAGTCCTTCCTGTTGGGAGATGTAGTTCTTCCTTCCTGTTGGGAGATGTAGTCCTTCCTGTTGGGAGATGTAGTCCTTCCTGTTGGGAGATGTAGTTCTTCCTGTTTGGAGATGTAGTTCTTCTTGTTGGGAGATGTAGTTCTTCCTGTTGGGAGATGTAGTCCTTCCTTCCTGTTGGGAGATGTAGTCCTTCCTGTTGGGAGATGTAGTCCTTCCTTCCTGTTGGGAGATGTAGTCCTTCCTGTTGGGAGATGTAGTTCTTCCTGTTTGGAGATGTAGTTCTTCTTGTTGGGAGATGTAGTCCTTCCTTCCTGTTGGGAGATGTAGTCCTTCCTGTTGGGAGATGTAGTCCTTCCTGTTGGGAGATGTAGTTCTTCCTGTTGGGAGATGTAGTTCTTCCTGTTGGGAGATGTAGTCCTTCCTGTTGGGAGATGTAGTCCTTCCTTCCTGTTGGGAGATGTAGTCCTTCCTGTTGGGAGATGTAGTCCTTCCTGTTGGGAGATGTAGTCCTTCCTTCCTGTTGGGAGATGTAGTTCTTCCTGTTGGGAGATGTAGTCCTTCCTGTTGGGAGATGTAGTCCTTCCCGATGGGAGATGTAGTCCTTCCTGTTGGGAGATGTAGTCCTTCCTTCCTGTTGGGAGATGTAGTTCTTCCTGTTGGGAGATGTAGTCCTTCCTGTTGGGAGATGTAGTCCTTCCCGATGGGAGATGTAGTCCTTCCTTCCTGTTGGGAGATGTAGTTCTTCCTGTTGGGAGATGTAGTCCTTCCCGTTGAGAGATGTAGTCCTGGAACATCTCACCAGGAAGTATTTCTAACCAGATACATGAGCCAAATAAAAATAATTTAATGTGGTTTTTAATCATATTCATAAAGTATAAATAATATGATGGTCTCTCCGTGTCACAGGTCGAAGCGTTTCGTCTCCTTCGTAGACGGATGTTTGATTAAAAATCATTTTCACCGTCCTGCGTGTGAGACGCTGCTGAGACACGCCTTCATCCAGGACCTGGCCAATGAGAGACAGGTTCGCATCATGCTGAGAGACCACCTGGACAGAACGAGGAAGAAGAGAGAGAAAGGTGAAGCAACAGGAAACACTTCTGTCCTACTGACTCTAAACGCATCTTCTCTCACACCAGCTGCCCTCATGTTTACCTCACCCAGTCGGCTCCTTTTTGTTTTTCCACACACATCAGCAGGTCTCTGATCTACTTTCCCGTCCAGCACACCCCAGTGCTGTCTGACAGTCCTCATCCATGTCCTGCACCGCTCTGACATACCATATTTTTCGGATTATAAGTGGCAGTTTTTTCATGGTTTGGCCGGTGATGGGACTTTTACTGTGGAGGGTAACACGTTATTACCATAAGTTCATATGCTATTTTCACACTGAACTGCAAAAAGATGAACAAATATGGCACAGAAAAAAGAAATAATATCCTGCAGATTACAAGCTGTGAAATATGCAGCTGAAAACGATGATCGAGCAGCATAAAGAAATTTAATCAGTCAAGTTTAAAAAAAAAGCTAATCACAGGCTAAAAGCTATGAGGTCACAGTTAGAGGAATGAGTTCAAACTGATGATGAGTCTTCTGTAAGTGTAAGCAGAGAAGAGGAAGCGGTGTAGCGCAGCGTTGCCAGGTGGGAGGTGCTGGATTATCGTACTAATGACGTAAAATTATCGTATTTTACAAAAAAATATCGTACACCCATTAAAACCACGCCCATTGACAAAATAACACCCTTTACATGCACTCGTAAGGCAGTGGGAGTGAAGGAAACACACAGGAGGAAAAATCCTTGGATTCTTTTTCTAAAATTTAAAGAACTGCAAAAATAAAATAAAAAATAACCAAGGACAAAAGAGTTTAAGAAACCCAGAAAGAAATCAGTAGGGGCGGGACTTAGGAGACAGTATATATAAATTTATATTCTACATACGTATATGTATATATGTATATATACATACAGTATATATGTATTTATATACATATCAGGTTGTTTTTTTTTCATGTTAACCCAAACATCTACATGATACAAAATCTAAGCGATGTGTAGTTTTAATCTCCTCAGACAGTCTTTATAAACTAATCAATAACAT
The DNA here is from genome assembly GCA_902685375.1 of Neostethus bicornis. Taxonomy (NCBI): domain Eukaryota; kingdom Metazoa; phylum Chordata; class Actinopteri; order Atheriniformes; family Phallostethidae; genus Neostethus; species Neostethus bicornis. Next base: position 18,205,637 of record LR738561.1, read on the forward strand.
TTTGGATGCTTTTAAACACATATACTTCACCCCTCACCACCACTATTATTTATGGATTAATCAGTTCAATTAGCTTTTTTTCTCAAGATAAAATAGCGCATCACAGATCAAAATTGATAATTCAATCAAAAGTTCAGTGTTTCAGCATCAGAAGAACGCTTTGATTTCCGAGTCCGCAACCAGTCTCAAACACGCAAATTGACGTCCCTGCTCTTTATAACTTTGTGGGCGGGGCTACTCGCCCCAATGTATGCGATCGCTAGCCAGAATGATTGACTGGACCTATCAGCCAATCATTCATCTGTTTCTTTGTTTGATGCTTTCAGGGTTCATAAAAAAAAAAAAAAAAAACTCCTACAGTCGTGGAAGATGAAAACAACGAACACAATTACACAGACAAGAAACGTTCAAATTATTGTATTTTGAGCATTTTTTACAATTATTGATCGTATATCGTACGGAGAGCAAAAAAAAATCGTACAAATACGATAATTATCGTACACCTGGCAACGCTGGCGTAGCGTCTACTTTCGGAGTTGGGGGAGTTCTTTAAAAGTGATTTGATTTTGTTGTGATTCCCTCGGCTGCCACCACAGAGAGGCCTGGACCTTCCTCCCTCTCCCGGATTCCAGCTCGATGCTAACTACCTGAGGTCATTAACCCCAGGCTGATCACCTGTGGATCATTGACCGCTGCCTATTAAGAGACAGTTTGCCCTGACTTCCTGGTTGGGTCATCATCCCTTCCAGCCAAGTCTTCCTGGCTGCCCGACCAAGATACATCCTGGAAGTCTATGTGTCAAACTTTTGAAATTTTGACCAAGAGACATTCCTTTGTTCTAATCCTGTGCCTTGCAGCCTTACTGGACCTTTTTCTTTAATAAATTCTGTTTGTTGTCCTGCACTGCCCCCCCCCCCCCTCCGTACCCCCACTCTCCTCCCACACACACACACACACACACACACACACACACACACACACACACACACACACACACACCGTGGCAGATGTAGTGCTATGGAGGGAATCTGATGGTTTGGTGAACTTGTTAGCCTGTTCTTTATGCTCTAGTTATCTGAATAACTCTAATTACGTTAACGTACCAGCCAACACATTCTCAGTTAATAACATTAGTACCAGATTGTTAGCCTCCAGTTTGTTTATTTTAAATTGCTTTTCAAGATGGCATGTCTGTTTTTGATGTTGAATTTGATCAAATAAATGTCCCCAAAAATGTGACTTAATTTTTTTCCCCTCCTTTATTAAGCATTGATTTTGCTGGTGCGACTTATAATTCAAACAATACAATACTTCTCTGTCACTCCGTACCTCCTCTGACATTCTGTATCATACTATACAGGATGTCAGAATTTATCTCATTAAATGTTTGTACATAATTTAGCAGAAACTTTCTGAAACTGTTGTTTTTGTTTTCTACGTTTCAGAAGGTCCAGAGATGGAGTTCAGCGGCAGTGAAGATGAAGATGATGAAGTTCTGGAAGAAGAAGGAGAGCCGAGGTTATTCTTTTAGATCAGAGTGAACGGATTGAATGAAAACTATCAAATGCTGTCTTGAGAGGACAGATATTGTCAGCCTGAACTTTGCTTCTTTGGGTCCCGTACAAAGCCGATTTATTTCTTACAAATAGTTCAAGATAATCAGCCGGGATGGACTCCGGCCACCCCTGTATCCCCATAAGGGATAGACTGTTAACAAGGTGACTGACTGTTCAAGAGAGGCCAGTAATAGTTTTAAATGTTTGTCATAAAGTTGTAAATTTACCAAAGTGATGCCTTGTCCATCGTCAGAATGATTTTCTAATATTGACCACCATCAGGTTTAATCTGCGAAGTAGTCAGCATACCAACACAGAAGAGATGCATAAAATGGTTCACAGTCCACCAAATCTTAAACCCACCAAACACATGTGTGAGGACGGTGAGGGTAGGATAAAGGATGGTTTAAAGAGGTGTAAAAGAAGCAAGAAAATACTTCTCTGAACAGGAATGGAGGCTTAAGACACAACTTACCTGGAGTATATAATACGTAGCTCACTCCCTAAAAATGAAGATTCTTAACCCAGAATCAATACTATCACTGGGACCAGTTCAGTTTCACAGGACTATTAGCATCAGGAAGATAGGGAAGCGTCAACTGGTTGGTCAGTTTCAGTTTAGGATCATAAAAGCTAATTAGACAACAATAGAAGTTAAAATAGGACCCACCCTACCACTCTTTAACAAGTTACCAGGTTTGTTGGTGTTAGCTCCTTCTCCTTAGAGCTTGGACAAACCCATGTTAGTTTATATAGAACTAGTTCTCAAGTTCCTTCTATCAGATTTAAAATTTATCTGGATAGAAGTCGAAACCTCTTGATCATCAAATACACTGTCCAGAAGACACTTTGAAGTCCTTCCTACGATGAATCCCTGCTGGACGAATGAGGGATTACATGGACTAGTCAGCATTGATTTAGATCAGTAAAAGTACGACAGGAATCCAGTGGTCTGGATTATTTTATGGTTCTCTTATACAGAATAAGTAGATGTTTGGAAGCAGGATGGATGGATGAATAAATGCTTAGTTGAAGTTTCTATCTGTGACTTTTCTCCATGTTTTAGCTCCATAGTGACTGTTCCCGGTGAGTGGACGCTGAGGCGGGAGTTTCTCCGTTTACAGACATCAGATCCAGGACCAGCGAGGCAAAGAGGTCAAAGACACCAGGTACACCTCCATGTCCTCCTCCTGCAGGAGTCCTTCTCTTTCACAAGCAGAGGGACTCTCGGAAAAAAAATACCATATTTTACAGACCTTAAAGCGCATCCCATATCATAATTTTTTCAAAACAGTACACGTAACTGGTACAAACCAACCATGCCTGAAGATCAAACCTAGCCAGGCTGGTGCAACGTGGTGCCCCGCAGGTGGAAAAGTGCTGTTTAAATAGAGTCTCGATATGTCTGTGTCCAGGTCCATCAGCAACAGCGGGTTGGACCTCCTCCATCTTCACGTTCTGATGAAACCAGTCACATGCTCTCACATCAGCAGCTTAGTGGACGCACCTTCCAGTGGGCGGAGCTGCAGGACGTCCACATTGGGGAGAAGACACATTGCCATGACAACAGAATCTCAGCATTTGAGAGAAGCGGGAGGACTGATGGAAGACAGGTACGCATTACACACTACACCTAACCACACTGTCCTCAACACCAGAATCAGAATGCTTTTATTGCCATGTCAGTGAAAAATATCAGAGACTAGGAACTTGTTTTGATACAGGTGTGCAAGAATATAAAATAAAAATAATAAAAATAAAATAAATAAAAATAATAATAGTTTTAACAAAACTAAGCGTGCTCAGAAGAAAAAGGTGACTGACAGAGTTAACTGCTATCCGACCTGGACAGCCCCGAGTCCTGGAGACGTACTAGTCATGGAGAGATGGAAGGCTGCAGCCGATCACCTTCTCTGCGGAGCTGCAGTCTGTGTTTGTCCCTGGCTGTGGCTCCAGCATACCACACGGTGATGGAGGAGGTGAGGATGGACTCGATGATGGCTATGTAAAACTGCACCAACATCTGGGCGGGCAGCTTGGCTTTCTTCAGCTGCCGCAGAAAGTACATCCTCTGTTGGGCCTTTTTGATCAGGGAGCTGATGGACGGCTCCCACTTTAGGTCCTGTGTGATGGTAGTGCCGAGGAAGCGGAAAGAGTCTACAGTGGTGATGGAGAAGTCTGTCAGTGCAAGGGGGGTAATGGGAGCTGTGAGTTTCCTAAAGTCCATGATCATCTCCACTGTCTTCTGAGCGTTAAGGTCCAGGTTGTTGTTGCTTCACCAGGACACCAGCCGGTCTATCTCCATCCTGTAGGCCGACCCATCAGAGATGAGCCCAATGAGGGTGGTGTCATCTGCAAACTTGATCAATTTGACAGAGTCATGGCTGGAGGTGCAGCAGTTGGTGTACAGGGAGAAGAGCAGGGGAGAGAGGACACAGCCCTGTGGAGATCCTGTGCTGATAGTTTGAGAGGTGGAGACATTCTTCCCCAGCCGCACGCACTGCCTCCGGTCTGTCAGGAAGTCAGTAATCCACCTGCAGGTGGAGTCAGGAGCTGGGAGAGCTTGTCCTGAAGCAGGGTAGGGAGGATGGTGTTGAATGCAGAGCTTAAGTCCACAAACAGGATCCTAGCATAGGTTCCCGGGGAGTCCAGGTGCTGCAGGGTGAAGTGGAGGGCCAGGTTGATGGCGTCGTCTACAGACCTGTTGGCTCTGTAGGCAAACTGCAGAGGGTCCAGAGAGGGAGAGGTGAAGTGCTTGAGATGAGGGAGGACCAGGCTTTTTAATGACTTCATGTCTACAGACGTAAGCACCACAGGCCTGTAGTCATTAAGTCCAGTGATACAGGGCTTCTTGGGGACAGGAACGATGGTGGACCGCTTGAAGCAGGCTGGAACGTGGCATGTCTTCAGCGAGGTGTTAAAAATGTCTGTGAAAACTGGAGACAGTTCCTCAGCACAGTGTTTCAGGGTGGCAGGGGAGACACCATCTGGGCCCGAAGCTTTCCGAGGGTTTTGCTTGCGGAAGAGCTTGAGCACATCCTGTTTTGTCACCAAGAAAGCAGTGGAGGGGGAGGGCTGGTCAGTTGGAGTGACCTCTGTTGTTAATTGGATGGGGATGGGAGTGGCTTGAAAGTGTCTGAAGGTTCTTGATCAGTGAGGAGGGAGGAGAGTGAGACATCAAACCTGGCATAAAAGGTGTTGAGTTTCTCTGCCAGTTGTAAGTCATCAGCAGCATGTTGGGCTTTGTGGGCTTCCTTTTCCCTCCTGATCTGTCTTAGTCTGGGTGTGAATCAGGGTTTGTCGTTGTTATATATCACTCTGTCAATCCTCCAACCGAGGCAGTTTTAATTCCAGCCCCTATAACCAATCATTTAAGAGTTCTCATTCAGTTGCAGCTGAAAGCTCTCGTTTCCAAAACCAGTCGAGGGCATTTCTTGTATGAAGTTTTAAGGTTCTTGTAATTCTGCACATGCTCCTCTTTTGTCTTGTTGATGTCAGACTTTTGAACTCCGCTTATGCCCTGTGCTTCTGTTTCCTTGATCCTTATAACCTCCCCCATCTGGAATGGGATGATGCCTCCCATCATCCCAGACCACCTCACATCCTCTACCTCTAATTAGTAAAACCCTTTTGTCTGTGTTTGATCCAGATGGAGTCCAGCGTGGTTCTGTTTGCTGCTGGTCTGTCCTCCAGATTGGGTTCAGGAATCAGTTCCAGTCCCTGTACGCCAGTCATGCAGAAGGCCAACCCCCCACAAGTAGGCTCCCGATTAAAACAATCACCAAAACTAACAAAAAATGGACACTGCAACACGTTTAGGACTGATAGTGATAATGTTTAGTGAAGGGGATAAGTTAGGGTCTGTCAAGCATCCCAGAATGATTGTAGAAAATGCTTTAAAAATGTTTCCAAAACTGAGCTTCATTTCCAGAAAGATAATGTGGGGTCCGTGTCAACATGATGCTGAGTAAACTTCTTTTCTCCTTAGGTTCCTGAACGCACCACGTCTAAGTTCTACTGCAGAGAGCTGGTACTCAGCAGCAAGAGGAACATCGCCAGGTACTGACCCACCTCCTTCAGACTTCCACTGACCAGGATGATGGTCAGACTGGTCTCACATATTTTACATTCCTACCAGAACAATGGTGTTACATGTTTTATCTTCCTACCAGAACAATTAGGCGTGTTTGAGATGATTTGCGTCTTGCCTGGATTTCAGACGAGACCAGGCGGCCGCCGCAGGGGGCGGGGAAAGGCGCCTGGAATAAAGTCGACCAGTTTTCTTAAAGTTTAGACAGACGAGAACAGGATGTAACAGTTATTTACATCCTGTTGTAAATTTTTACACAATAAATGTGTCTATTTGCGGAAAAAAACGCACCAAATCAAAACTTGTGAAAGTTAATTTAGTTTTGATGTTTTTAGACTCCACTCAGAAGTTATTTTAGATTATTTTAATATAAATGACATTAAGTTCCATATTTTCATGTCTTACAATCATTTCCGTCATATTTGAAGAATTAAAATAAAAACTTATCAGTAAAAGATCATCAGTGAGTGTGTGAGCGACAGGCGTAAAAAAATAAATAAAACTTAAAGCAGCAATGAAATAAATATAAACAGAGCAGATATGTATCGATAAGAAATCAGAGTTTCTGATGAAAACATTACTGAGAACCAATCAGCTATCAGTACACATCTTGAAAAGACTCAATTTCCCATCATGCTGGTTGCCTTGTAGTCCATACAGGCGGCGCAGTTGGAAAAAAAGCAGCTGCGTCCGCCTGGCTCAAAGCCTGCGTCCACCTTGCTCTCGCGAGAGTCTCGTTACCGGCGCACAGGTGACATCAGGGCAAGTCGGCGGTATCTCGAACGCAAAAACTAACCGGCATGCATTGCGCACCGATCTGCGCCGATCAGAACTGCGTCCGCCTGTGTCATCTCAAACACGCCTATTGTGTTACATGTTTTACCTTCCTACCAGAACAATGGTGTTACATGTTTTACCTTCCTACCAGAAAGATGGTGTTACATGTTTTACCTTCTCAACAGAACAATGGTGTTACATGTTTTACCTTCCCAACAGAAAGATGGTGTTACATGTTTTACCTTCCTACCAGAACTATGGTGTTACATGTTTTATCTTCCTACCAGAATGATGGTGTTACATGTTTTACCTTCCTACCAGAACGATGGTGTTACATGTTTTACCTTCCTACCAGAATGATGGTGTTACATGTTTTACCTTCTCAACAGAACAATGGTGTTACATGTTTTACCTTCCTACCAGAAAGATGGTGTTACACGTTTTACCTTCCTACCAGAAAAATGGTGTTACATGTTTTATCTTCCTACCAGAATGATGGTGTTACATGTTTTACCTTCCTACCAGAACGATGGTGTTACATGTTTTACCTTCCTACCAGAATGATGGTGTTACATGTTTTACCTTCCTACCAGAACGATGGTGTTACATGTTTTACCTTCCTACCAGAATGATGGTGTTACACGTTTTACCTTCCTACCAGAAAAATGGTGTTACATGTTTTATCTTCCTACCAGAACGATGGTGTTACATGTTTTATCTTCCTACCAGAATGATGGTGTTACATGTTTTATCTTCCTACCAGAACGATGGTGTTACATGTTTTACCTTCCTACCAGAACAATGGTGTTACATGTTTTACCTTCCTACCAGAATGATGGTGTTACATGTTTTACCTTCCTACCAGAATGATGGTGTTACATGTTTTACCTTCCTACTAGAATGATGGTGTTACATGTTTTATCTTCCTACCAGAATGATGGTGTTACATGTTTTATCTTCCTACCAGAATGATGGTGTTACATGTTTTATCTTCCTACCAGAAGGTATATGTTTGATTTTGAAAAGAGTTTGTCTTGTATTTAATTGGCGCAGACGGACCGACCTTTTTATAGGTCGCTTTCTTAAGCTAAGTGCGACACGCCAACAGTGTTTAGCACAGTGGCCTCACAGCAAGAAGGTCAGGGCTTGAGTCCCGGAGTGGGACGAGGCTTAAAACACTGGTCTTCCTGTGTGAAGTTTGCATGTTCTCCCTGTGTATGTGTAGGTTTCCTCCCACCCTCCAAAACATGCAGGTTGATTGGCTGCTATGAAATTGACCCTAGGAATGTGTATGTGTGTGTGTATGGGTGTGTTGCCCTGAAACAGAGTGTCGACCTGGTCAGGTTATATACCCTTTCAGCTTGAAATCAGCCGGGATAGGCTCTGGCATCCCCAGCGACCCAATCAGGAATAAACGGTTCAGAAAATGAAACTTTTTTAAGATGATAAAAGTTATGAAAAACCAACCTTTTTTACTGCATTTTTATTAAACGGCTCTTTTTTCATTGTTTTTAAGGCTAATTTAGTTTATTGTTTTGAAAAAAAACATGTTTTATTTATATTTTCTGTGCTGAGGAAACATTCTCAAGATAATGTTTCACTGCTCTCGCTCCTTGTGTTGCTTTTAAAAAACTCTTCAATGCGTTTGATCTGCAGCGAACATGCTGACGGTGCCTGTGCAGAAGTAACATGCTCCTATTCAGGATGCTAACAGCCTGGTTTTCTGTTTTCCTCCACACCAGTCCTCTGGCTGTGCGGGACCAGACCAGACTTCCAGGATCCCCCAGACCACTGGGATCTCCGAGACCACCGGGAACCCCCAGACTTCCTGGATCTCCCAGACCACTAGGATCCCCGTCTGTTGGCAGCATCCCACCAGGTCTGACTCACCGTTATGTCCTAGTTTCACCGAAGCAACAAACCGAAAAGCTTCACACAATCATTTGATTTAATTTACATACATTTTTTCCAAATACTGAGGCATCACACTCCTAAGCCTCTCTGGGTAGGTCTATTCGGGGGTACGAGAGAGGAGGGTCCGTCGGATTGTCGAGTCTCGGATTGAAGAGGAGCAGTGTGGTTTCCGTCCCGGACGTGGAACTACAGACCAGCTCTATACCCTCTTCAGGATCCTGGAGGGTTCATGGGAGTTTGCCCAACCAGTCTACATGTGTTTTGTGGATCTGGAGAAGGCATTCGATCGTGTCCCTAGGGGACTCCTGTGGGGGGTGCTCCGGGAGTACGGAGTCTCGGAGCCCTTAGTACGGGCTGTCCGGTCTCTGTACGATCGGAGCCAGAGCTTGGTCCGTATAGCCGGCAGTATGTCGATTCCATTTCCAGTGAGGGTTGGACTCCGCCAAGGCTGCCCTTTGTCACCGATTCTGTTCATCACCTTTATGAACAGAATATCTAGGCGCAGCCGAGGCGTTGGAGGGATCCAGGTAGGTGACCTCAGGATCGGATCTCTGCTTTTTGCGGATGATGTGGTCTTGTTGGCTTCATCGGACCGTGATCTCCAGCTCTCACTGGATCGATTTGCTGCCGAGTGTGAAGCGGCCGGGATGGGAATTAGCGCCTCCAAATCTGAGACCATGGTCCTCACCCGGAAAAGGGTGGAATGCCCCCTGCGGGTCAGGGACAGGGTCCTGCCCCAAGTGGAGGAGTTTAAGTATCTCGGGATCTTGCTCACGAGTGGGGGAAGGATGGAGCGGGAAATGGACAGGCGGATCGGTGCGGCATTAGCAATAACTAGGACGCTGCATCGGTCCGTTGTGGTAACAAGAGAGAGCTGAGCCGAAAAGCAAAGCTCTCGATTTACAAGTCGATCTACGTTCCAACCCTCACCATGGTAACCAGGATCTACGTTCCTACCCTCACCATGGTAACCAGGATCTACGTTCCTACCCTCACCATGGTAACCAGGATCTACGTTCCTACCCTCACCATGGTAACCAGCTGTGGGTGGTGATCGAAAGAATGAGATCACGGATACAAGCGGCTGAGATGAGCTTCCTCCGGAATAAGCGAAAGATGACGGAGAAGAACGTTTAAACGTTTTTTTTTTTTTTTTTTTCTGGTTTAAGTTTAAACGTTTTTTTTTAAATCCGGTTTAAGTTTAAATTTTTAAAAAAATTTATTTATTTATTTTTTTCTAGTTTAAGTTTAAACTTTTTTTTTTTGTTTAAGATTAAACATTTTTTTTATGGTTTAAGTTTAAACGTTATTTTACTGGTTTAAATTTAAACGTTTTTTTTTTTTAGTTTGAGTTTAAATGTTTTTTTCTGGTTTAAGTTTAAACGTTTTTATTTTGGTTTAATTTTAAACAATTTTATTCTGGTTTAAGTTTAGATGTTTTTTTCTGGTTTAAGTTTAAATGTTTTTATTCTGGTTTAAGTTTAAAGGTTTTTTTTTCTGGTTTAAGTTTAAACGTTTTTTTTTCTGGTTTAAGTTTAAAGGTTTTTTTCGCTGGTTTAAGTTTAAAGTTTTTTTTTTTTTATTTAAGTTTAAACCTTTTTTTTTCTGGTTACAGGATTCTTCAGGGTGGAACGTCAGAGCAGCGTTCTCTCCGCGGTACGTTCATCCCATCATCTTCCTCCAGCTGGTTTCCAGGCAACAGAATCCTCCTCCAGTGACGAGGAAGACACGAAGCGGTGAGGATGAGACTCTTCTATCACATGATGAACAGGTTTTATTTTTCTAACACACGGTGGGCAAACTTTTTGAGTCGCGGGCCACATTGAGTTCTAACATTTGACAAGCAGGTCGGACGCGGGGGAGGCGGGCGGACGTGGAAGAGGGACGCACAGCCCCCCCCCTCTTGATCCACAAAAAAAAGTTTATAAACTTTAATTATTATAAACTTTGGGCAAAATATGAACCAAAATGTGGAAAATAACTTATTTTTCAAAATGTTCTGAGTAATAGGGAGAGGGGATAAATTCTCCCAGACCCTTCTATATTGGCGAGCACCATAGGTGCCCACGCAAACCCCTTCGCCCCCCTTTAAAAACCCTGTGTTTGCCCCAGGGAGCAGGATCAGATGATGTCATGCTTTGGTAACCTCTAGATTAGACCGATAGAATGACGCTAGATTTTAAACAAGCGCTAAATGTTACATCAAGAGCGTTACATTTTAAATCTAGCGGCGCTAGGTTTGAAATCTAAGCGCTTGACGTAACATTTTGCTTGTTTTAACATCTAACACGCTTGTTTACGTGTGGGTTTTGGCCCCTATGGCTTTCCATATCTGTGCACACTGTTTATTTTGAAGGTGCGTACATGACGGAGACACACACTTTTGAATCGCGCCATCTAGTGGCAAAAGATCAGAATTACAGAAAAAAGACAAACAACAAGGTTTATTTATTTATTTTTTTTCTAGTTTGGCAGACCGGATTAAAAAGTTTAATGGGCCGCATGTGGCCCGCGTGCGGTGGTTTGCCCATGCCTGTTCTAACATCAGTCCCTTCTGACTGGTTTCCCTCTGCTGCTGGAACCTCGTCCAGAAAGCGTGCTGAGGCCCAATCCGACGTTACGCACTGAGGCCCAATCCGACTTTACGCACTGAGGCCCAATCCGACATTACGCACTGAGGCCTAATGCGACGTTACGCACTGAGGCCCAATCCGACGTTACGCACTGAGGCCTAATGCGACGTTACGCACTGAGGCCCAATCCGACGTTACGCACTGAGGCCCGTTAGTATAACTCTAAGAGAATGATTATAATCTTGTTGGAGGTACCAGTCGCCTCCAGTTTTATGTCCACATTCACTGAATCCTTTATTAGAGAAAAATAAAAATAGGATTTGTTACATATTCACCAACGGTCTGTGGCCCTGTTTTAAGATCAGCTAAGCAACCTCGTAAACCGATCCTGATGCTGTGAGGATCGGTTTGTTAGTGGGTTCAAATCCAGGAAAAGTGGCCGTTCTTTCAAAATGTGTGTCATCACCTTGAATTTAGCCAGCTTTTTTTTTTTTTAATTCCCCAACTCGACGCAGTTTCAACACCTTTTATTTTAGTTTTGACTAGTGTTTCTTTACCTGACATTGCAGATCACACAGATGGGACGCTGAGACCCGTCACGTTCCGTGATGCATGTGAATCTGTGTTGGATGGATTCGTCTGTCCTCTTTCTTTTTGCACGGTACATGGATAAAAATACCATATTCCCAAAAGAAGCACACTTTCTAATAAAAGCACCTTCCTGTTTTTTTTCTGAAACTTGAATACAGCAAAGCTTTGTCCAAAAAAATAATGTCTTCCAATTCCAACTTCAGCTCAAGCCTATCATTTCCTTGTTCTTTTAAATAGGGCTACCACGCATGTGCCTGCCACCCTCTGTGAAGCTGTGGTCTCCTCTGGTCATCTATCGCTGCTGGAGTCTTCCTTTTAAACTCTGGCCACCTCGCCTTATTTCCACGGAAACTCAGCTCTGTTTTTTTCACCTGTCACAGCTCGTTTTCCAGCTTCCTCCACTTACGAAACATCGACTCATTCATTTGAAATTTTCTTGCGGCGGCTCGATTCCCACATTCCCATGTTCCTCCGCGTATCTGATTGCCATCAGTTTAAACTGAGCTTCATAAGCGTGTCTCTTTTCTATTTTCAGTGTTTTTAAAACAGCAATGTTCTGCATAAAACACACACCTGTTCTTTTATACACAATCCACACCTACACTTCACCCTTTAACGTTCTCATGTTCTCAACTGCGTCCTCAACTGCGTCCACCTCATGGTCGCGCACTGCACGATAGGGGGCGCACCCCTCATTTTGAAGAAAATTTGAGACTTTTAAGTGCGCCTTATGGTCGTGAAAATACGGTAGTTCTTATTAAATCAGGCTCCTGATCTTCCAGGTGCAGGCAGGTGGACAGGAAGCACTTCAGAAAAATCCAGCTGCAGACCTCCCACAGCCAGGTAAGACTATGACCTCATCCGTCATGGAGGAGGTCTCATTAATATAACTTCTGCTTCTATTCGCAGCAGACAAACCACTTGTGCCTTCAGCCAGACCACACCCACCCGCTGCCTGACCTCCTGCAGAAAATCTCTTCCAGCCCCTCCCTCAGCTCCCCTCTTCAGCAGAGAGCATGCCCACTCACCCGCTCCATGTCGCCCACGGCAACACATCATGATCTCCAAGTAGGACACAGACACATGTCAATCATACCTTTAAAAACTTTACCGTCCGGTCCGTCTTTTCATTCTTCACTAGATTTGATCTAGTTTCGGGAGGTGCCGGAGCCCATCCCGGCTGATTTGAGGCGAGGGGCAGGGTACACCCTGAACAGGTTGCCAGTCTGTCACGAGGACACACACATGTAACCATACACACATTTATTCATTCCTAGGGGACGATCATGTAGAGTAGCCAACCAACCAAGCGTGCTTGTTTTTGGAGAGTGGGAGGAAACCAGAGAAAGCCCACACATACACAGGGAGAACATGCATACTCTACATAGAAAGGCCAGTGGTCCAAGCCTCATCCCCACCCGGGATGTGAACCCGTGACCCTCTTGCTGTGAGATCACCGTGCTACGCACCGCACCGCTGTGCCAACCAATTATTACTATTCAAAAAGCGTTTTTGTCTTTTTCTTTTGCTTCTGTTTTTTTTTTTTAATTTTATTTGTTTTTTTTGTTTTTTTGAGAATGAATTATTTTTTTAAATGACAGATTCCTGTAGAGGTGTAAAATTCTGGTCCTGGAGAACCAGTGTCCCGATGGTTTTCCACATTTTCCTCATCCAGGTTATTTAGTCTTTGTTCCAAATTTTATTGGCAATTCATTTTCTGTTAATGCAGATGACATTGTGATCTGTAGTGAGAGGAGGGAAGAGGTGTTTGAAAAGCTGGAGAGGTGGAGGTTTGAAGATTAGTCAGAGTAAAACAGAGTACATGTGTGTGAATGAGAGGGATCCAAATGGAAAAGTGAGGTTACAGGGAGAAGAGATAAAGAAGGTGGAAGATTTTAAGGATCTAGGATCAACAGTACAGAGCAATGGAGAGTGTGGAAAAGAGGTGAAGAAGCATGTTCAGGCAGGCTGGAATGGGTGGAGGAAAGTATCAGGTGTGATGTGTGACAGAAGAGTTTCAGATAAAATGAAAGGAAAAGTGTTCAAAACCGTGGTGAGATCGGCCATGCTGATTGGTCTAGAGATGGTGGCACTGAAGAAAAGACAGGAAACAGAGATGGAGGTAGCAGAGATGAAGATGCTGAGGATCTCTCTGGGAGTGACCAGGATGGACAGGATCAGAGGAACAGCACATGTTAGAGGTTTTAAAGTCAGAGAGGTCAGACTGAGATGGTTTGGACATGTGCACAGGAGAGAGAGAGAGTACATCAGAAGAAGGATGCTGGGTTTGGAACCACCAGGAAAGAGGACTAGAGGAAGACCAAAGAGGAGGTTCATGGATACAGTGAAGGAAGACATGAAGATAGTTGGTGTGACTGAAGAGGATGCAGAAGATAGGGTTAGATGGAAGAAACTGACTTGCTGTGGCGCCCCCTGAAGGGAAATGCCGAAAGAAAAAGAATCTTCTGTTAATTTTCTTTTTACAATTTAACTTCCTGTGCCATAGGGACACCGTAAAGCCCTTTCAGAACTGAAGTTTGATACCCTTGATTTACTGGTTCGTATGACACTTAGGTTTCCGTGGGAACCATGTGTAAGAGCTACTTCTATCCAGCAGAGGGAGACACAGTTCCTTCACATCTAGGAGCGTCTATGAGTGTCGGTGTTGTTGTGCACATCATATGCACATACAGTACTTGTGGATCTTCACACACAATCCAACTCTCCTAATTTAAACGCTCCAATGCAGATTATATCAACCAGGTAATATAATTTAACATCATTTATTTCCCAATTTTTGTTTATATTGTAAAATAAATTATTTCGCAATTAAACAAATAGAAATAAAAAAAAACTTTTCTATGAGAACTGACACTGGTTCACGTGCACGTGTTTGAAGGCTTGATACTGATTAGTTGCGTTCTTACTAGTGGTGTCAGTCAATTAAAAAAATTAATCGAATGAATTACACAATTTTGTAATTAATTAATCAAATTAATTGCATTTTAATGTCATATCTGCTAACGGTCTCCTGATAAAGAATGGAAAAGTGAGGTTACAGGGAGAAAAGATAAAGAAGGTGGAAGATTTTAAGTATCTAGAATCAACAGTCCAGAGCAATGGAGAGTGTGGAGAAGAGGTGAAGAAGCGTGTGCAGGCAGGCTGGAACGGATGGGGGAAAGTATCAGGTGTCATGTGCAGAGGAGAGAGAGAGAGGACATCAGAAGAAGGATGCTGGGTTTGGAACCACCAGGAAAGAGGACTAGAGGAAGACCAAAGAGGAGGTTCATGGATACAGTGAAGGAAGACATGAAGATAGTTGGTGTGACTGAAGAAGATGCAGCAGATAGGGTTAGATGGAAGAAACTGAGTTACTGTGGCGCCCCCTGAAGGGAAATGCCGAAAGGAGAAGAAGAATAAGATATTAAAAAAATGTATTGTATTACTAATCAGTTGAATAGAGTAAGAAGAGAAGATTTTAAATCCAATTTATTATTGGTGAACTGTGCCTTATGAGGCCAGGTGCATCATTAAAAAGTAAAACAAGGGTTAGGGTTGGTTAGGGTTCGTTAGGGTTGGTTAGGGTTTGTTAGGGTTGGTTAGGGTTGGTTAGGGTTTGTTAGGGTTGGTTAGGGTTTGTTAGGGTTGGTTAGGGTTTGTTAGGGTTCGTTCTTATCTTCAACAATAGAAATTGGCCTTTCATCAGCAGTAACCCACTTTATGATGGTATTTATCAATTTCTCCATTGTGGATTTGCTCATCAGCTAGCTTGATTTGGCGGAGCGAGGTCCCCGTTGGCACACTCGCAACAGAGGAACTGGCCTGAACATGTTTTGCGTTTAGATGGTATGTCAGGCTGGAGTTGCTCCGGTGGTAGGAGACCTTCAGTGGCCCGACTCAGGAGCAAATCCAGGATTTTCTAAAGGGGGGGGGGCGCATGAGGAGGCATCTCTTCTCCCTCCATTCCTCTTGTCCCCTCAATCGTTTTGAAAAATAAGTAATTTATCTGCATTTTGTTGCACATTTTGCCCAAAGTGTATAATAGTTAAAGTAGTAAGAACACTTATTTTTGGTTGTAGGCCAAAAGGGCGGGTATGGGGGTTGGATCCACCCCTGCGACTGTCTCATCCTCCTGAGTCTTGTCCATGTTGTGTTGGACCACTGCTGCCTTGTTAATCTGCCAGCGTAGGCGATGTAGCACGCTCGAGAAAACTCCGGGTCCTTCAATGGGCCAAAATTCAAATCCGCAAGCATTGGCTCGCCACAGTTATTACATCATGATTAATTACCTTAATGTTTTTAACACGTTAAAATGCAGCGTAATTAATTAATCGAGTTAACGTGTTTAAAAAGGCAGCACTTGTTCTTACGTACTTATTCAAATAATTTTTACAACATTAATATATGATATATAAATAAACAAATGAACAACCATTATTTATTTTTGTGTTTAAATATAGTGAAAGTGAAAAAAAAAATATTTATAATAAACAAAAATTCACACAAGAGCACACAGGGTCTGTGCAGAGGACTCACAGCGAGAAGGTTGGGGGTTACAGTCTCAGTTGGGCGAGGCTGGAATAACTGAACTTTCTGTGTGGAGCTGGCTTGTTCTCCTGGTGTATGTGTGGGTTTTCTCCGGTTCCCTAGGAAAGAGACTGTGTGTGTGTGTGTGTGTGTGTGTGTGTGTGCGTGTGCGTGTGCGTGTGTGCGTGTGTGTGTGTGTGGTGTACACACCCACTGGAAAGTCCATTCTTATCTTTTTGAATCTTATTTTCTTTTCTGTGCTTGTGGAAATGATTTTATTGCTGAATAAACTGTCAATCTTTGGATTTCAGGATGAATTCTTAGACCTTCAATAAACATAAAAACTTTAAAGCAGAAGCAAGCGAAAGCTAAAAAGAACCTCCCATTTGTTCAGCATGAGAGCATGGACTGCATGAGCTCACAAACAGACGTGTGTGTGTTACTGCACCCCTCAGGCTTCGGGCAGTTCCAGTGTGAAGACTCCTTCATCGTTCCTGTCCTTCATTGACCCCAGATTGATCCCCACATCCCCTGCTCCTCACAGTGAGTACTTCTGCTTTCTTTCTATGGGCTTCGTCTCGTTCTTTCTAAAGCTGTGTTCCTGCAGCGGCCGATAAGGGGGAAGCGTTTAGGGGAGAGAGTGAGAGGAAGGGCTCGGTCGTCAACGTGAACCCCACCAACATCCGACCGCACAGCGACGCGCCAGAGATCCGCAAGTACAAGAAGAAATTCACCGCTGAGGTTCTCTGCGCTGGACTGTGGGGTACCAGAGTCCCTCTGAACTTTTTCATTTGATCAGCAGCCTGCGTCTGTCTGTTAGTAGACTCTACAACAAGGCTGTCTGACTGCAGTCCTGGAGGGCCGGTGTCCTGGAGGGCCGGTGTCCTGGAGGGCTGGTGTCCTGCAGGGCCGGTGTCCTGGAGGGCCGGTGTCCTAGAGGGCCGGTGTCCTAGAGGGCCGGTGTCGTAAAGGGCCGGTGTCCTAGAGGGCCGGTGTCCTAGAGGGCCGGTGTCCTGGAGGGCCGGTGTCCTAGAGGGCCGGTGTCCTGCAGGGCCGGTGTCCTAGAGGGCCGGTGTCCTGGAGGGCTGGTGTCCTGCAGGGCCGGTGTCCTGGAGGGCCGGTGTCCTAGAGGGCCGGTGTCCTAGAGGGCCGGTGTCGTAAAGGGCCGGTGTCCTAGAGGGCCGGTGTCCTAGAGGGCCGGTGTCCTGGAGGGCCGGTGTCCTAGAGGGCCGGTGTCCTAGAGGGCCGGTGTCCTAGAGGGCCGGTGTCGTAAAGGGCCGGTGTCCTAGAGGGCCGGTGTCCTGGAGGGCCGGTGTCCTGGAGGGCCGGTGTCCTGGAGGGCCGGTGTCCTAGAGGGCCGGTGTCCTGGAGGGCCGGTGTCCTGGAGGGCCGGTGTCCTAGAGGGCCGGTGTCCTGGAGGGCCGGTGTCCTGGAGGGCCGGTGTCCTGGAGGGCCGGTGTCCTGGAGGGCCGGTGTCCTAGAGGGCCGGTGTCCTAGAGGGCCGGTGTCCTGGAGGGCCGGTGTCCTGGAGGGCCAGTGTCCTGGAGGGCCGGTGTCCTAGAGGGCCGGTGTCCTAAAAGGCCGGTGTCCTAGAGGGCCGGTGTCCTGGAGGGCCGGTGTCCTAGAGGGCCGGTGTCCTAGAGGGCCGGTGTTCTCTCGAGATCTGCGGCCCCATCAAGATCTGCAGCCGGTCGCAGAACCTAAAAATAACACAGATTAAACAAATAAAAACACTTGTACTTTTTAAAATTGTAGATTTTTTTTGTTGGAAAATGCAGAGCAGATGTAAAAAAAAAAAAAAAAACGCTAATTCCAACAGAAGTTATCGTCACGCCAGGTTGCAGATCTTGATGTTTAGATCATCTGGAAGGGAGGTGGATGACGTGTTTGGGCATGCGCAGAGTTGCAAAGTCGCAGATCTCGATGGTCGCAGATCTCATCAGGATACTGGTGTCCTGAAGGTACTCCATGTCTTCTTGCATCTACACAGCTAATCTAAGTTATTGAGTCATTGTGTCTGATTTTATTGGGTGTTGATTTCACCGAATGTGCATTAGTTGTATTGAACCAGGAACACATGAAAAACCTCCGGGCCTCCAAGACCGGAGTTGGACACCCTTGCTCTACAACCAGGGACATACGCATGCAGTGTACGTGTTTTTAAAATTGAACCACATCTGACACGTTAACAAAATATTTTATTAATCTACGCTGAGTTAAATAATACTATTTCTGTTTCTCTGGAGGGTCCTCCACATTTCCTGTTTGCTTCAAGTCATTTTAGAAGTTGCGGAATCCGTCCTCATCATCCCTTCATCTGCACGTCGCAGCTTTGAACACACGAATCTCTATAAACTGAAAAAAATAGAATGTTTTCATCCACATATTTCCTGCTTTTCAGCAGCAGAGATCATTCTTTTATCCTAGATTGATGAAAAAATTGATCTGCTTAATAATATGGAATAATTTTCAGGACTAAAGTTTGTCAGATTTGGTTCAGCGTGTAAAGATTTAAACAGTTTATTCTTCATATTTATTTCTGGATAAAACTCAAAGCAAATTTTTTAGGAAAATAAAACCTTTCTTAAAACTCGTTCAGCTTGGGGCTTTGATGGTTTCGTCTCATGTTCGGAACCGTTTATTCCCAATGGAACAGTGTTTCAAGCCTCGTTCACACTCCGGGACTCAAACCCCTCTGTGACAAAGTCATACACGCACCTGGATCTCATAAAGCAGTTTTAAACATGCCTTTCTGTGTTAAGTTTGCATGTTCTCCCCGTGTATGTGTGGGTTTTCTCTGGTTTCCCCCGACCCCCCAAAAACATGAATGCTAGGTTGATTGGCTGCTATGAAATTGTCCTTAAGAGTGAGTGTGTGTGTGCGTGGGTGTGTGTGTGGGTCCGAAACCGACTGATGACCTGTTCTGGGTGTATCCTGCCTCTCACCTGAAAGCAGCCGGGATAGGCTCTGACACCCTCCGTGATCCTGATAGGAATAAACGGTTCAGAAAATGAAACAAAAACTGAATTTGTCCTCAGGCCTCGTTTATCCAGAAGGAGAGAGATAGTTTGTACAAACCGGATTCCGAAAAAGTTGGGACACTTTAGAAATTGTGAATAAAAACTGAATGCAATGATGTGGAGGTGCCAACTTCTAATATTTTATTCAGAATACAACATAAATCACAGGTCAATAGTTTAAACTGAGAAATTGTATGATATTAAGGAAAAATATACTCATTCAAAATTTCATGGTGTCAACAAATCCCAAAAAAGTTGGGACAAGGCCATTTTCACCACTGTGTGACACCCCCCCTTCTTCTTAGAACACTCAACAGACGTCTGGGCATTGAGGAGACCAGCTTCTCAAGTGTAGACATAGGAATGTTCTCCCATTCTTGTCTAATACAGGCCTCTAAGTGTTCAATCGTCTTGGGTCTTCTTTGTCTGACCTTCCTCTTAATGATGCGCCAAATGTTTTCTATAGGTGAAAGATCTGGACTGTTGGCTGGCCAGGTCAGTACCCGAATCCTTCTCCCACGCAGCCATGATGTTGTGATTGATGCAGAATGTGGTCTGGCATTATCTTGTTGAAAAATGCAGGGTCTTCCATGAAAGAGACGACGTTTGGATGGGAGCATATGTTGCTCTAGAACCTGAATATATTTTTCTGCATTGATGGTGCCTTTCCAG
The DNA here is from genome assembly GCA_902685375.1 of Neostethus bicornis. Classification (NCBI taxonomy): domain Eukaryota; kingdom Metazoa; phylum Chordata; class Actinopteri; order Atheriniformes; family Phallostethidae; genus Neostethus; species Neostethus bicornis. The sequence continues at coordinate 18,225,357 of LR738561.1, forward strand.
ATGTGCAAGCTGCCCATGCCACACGCATTCATGCAACCCCATACCATCAGAGATGCAGGCTTCTGAACAGAGCGTTGATAGCAACTTGGGTTGTCACTGTCCTCTTTGGTCCTGATGACATGGCGCCCCAGATTTCCAAAAAGAACCTCAAAACGTGATTCGTCTGACCACAGAACAGTCTTCCATTTTGCCACACTCCATTTTAAATGACTCCTGGCCCAGTGAAAACGTCTTCGCTTGTGGATCTTTGTTAGAAATGGCTTCTTCTTTGCAGAATAGAGTTTCAGCTGGCAACGGCGGATGGCACGGTGGATTGTGTTCACTGACAATGGTTTCTGGAAGTACTCCTGAGCCCATGCTGTGATTTCCTTCACAGTAGCACTCCTGTTTTTGATGCAGTGTCGTTTAAGGGCCCGGAGATCACGGGCATTCAGTATGGTTCTCCGGCCTTGACCTTTACGCACAGAGATTTTTCCAGATTCTCTGAATCTTCTGATGATATTATTCACAGTTGATGATGACAACTGCAAACTCTTTGCAATTTTTCGCTGGGTAACACCTCTCTGATACTGTTCCACTATCTTTTTACGCAACATTGTGGGAGTTGGTGATCCTCTACCCATCTTGGCTTCTGAGAGACACTGCCAATCTGAGAAGCACTTTTTATACCCATCATATTGCCAATTGACCTGATTAGTGCTGATTGGTCTTCCAGGTGTTTGTTGTATGCTCAAATGACTTTTTCCAGCCTATAATAGGTTCTTGTCCCAACTTTTTTGGGATTTGTTGACACCATGAAATTTTAAATGAGCATATTTTTCCTTAATATCATACAATTTCTCAGTTTAAACTATTGACCTGTGATTTATGTTGTATTCTGAATAAAATATTAGAAGTTGGCACCTCCACATCATTGCATTCAGTTTTTATTCACAATTTCTAAAGTGTCCCAACTTTTTTGGAATCCGGTTGTATAATGATTAGAGGTCCATTATATTTATTGATTTTGTGTGTGTGTGTGCGCATGCGTGTATGTGTGTAGGGGTGAACCTGTTGGTGGGGACAGAGAACGGTCTGTGGCTGTTGGACAGAAGCGGGCAGGGTAAAGTCTACTCTCTGATCGGCCGACGCAGGTTCCAGCAGATGGAGGTTTTAGAAGGCCTCAACGTCTTGATCACCGTTTCAGGTCAGAAGGATGATTCAGTCCGTTTGATTCTTCGTGTCTGAGATTCATCTTCCTGCAGGAAAGAAAAATAAACTCCGTCTCTACTACCTGTCCTGGCTGAGGAATAAAATCCTCCACACTGAACCGGAGGGGGAGAGGAGACAGGGCTGGACGTCGGTGGGAGACTTAGAGGGATGCGTGCACTACAAAGTAGGTAAGTTCACCAGCTGGAAGCCGTGAATACAGCATCTGGTAGCCGTGGTTACAGGAGGATGGGTTAGCCGTTCACCAGCTAGTAGCCGTGGTTACAGCAGCTGGTAGCTGTGGTTACAGGTGGATGGGTTAGCCGTTAACCAGCTGGTAGCCATGGTTACAGGATGGGTTAGCTGTTCACCAGCTGGTAGCCGTGGTTACAGCAGCTGGTAGCTGTGGTTACAGGTGGATGGGTTAGCCGTTAACCAGCTGGTAGCCGTGGTTACAGCAGCTGGTAGCCGTGGTTACAGGTGGATGGGTTAGCCGTTAACCAGCTGGTAGCCATGGTTACAGGATGGGTTAGCTGTTCAGGGTTGGGTTTAGGGCTAACCCTAAATCTTTAAGGTATTTTTTTAGTTTTTTTTTTTTATGTATTTTTAAAGTATTTTCTTTTGTTATTTTTTAATAATAATAATAATACATTTTATTTGTAATGCGCTTTACACTTTCAGAGAAAATCCCAAAGCGCTACATAGAAAGGTAAAAACAATAAAAACATTTTAAAAACTAAAATCTACATTCTGAAAACAAAGAATCATAAAATCAAAGATTAAAAGCCTTAAAAATGAATGTCTTTAGACCTTTTTTAAAAGTGTCCACACTTTGTGGCCCTGAGGAGTTCCGGGAGCTCATTCCACAGACGTGGGGCAACGGCCTGGAAGGCTCTGTCCCCCATTGTGGTCAGCCTGGTCCTGGGCTGGTGGAGGCAGTGGGTGGAATTTGAGCGAAGGTGTCTTGGGTTGATGAGTGGGGAGAGGAGCTCAGTGAGGTAAGTTGGGATATTTCCATGGACACATTGGTAGGTGAGGAGGCAGATTTTGTAGTGAGAAGCCAGTGAAGTGATTTAAGAACAGGTGTGATGTGGTCAAATTTTCGCCTCCTCGTCAGGACCCTGGCAGCACAGTTTTGGATGTGCTGAAGCTTCTCAAGGCTCCTGCCAGGTGAACCAACGAGGAGGGCATTGCAGTAGTCGAGTCTGGAGGAGATGAAGGCATGGATCAGTTTTTCAGCTGCGGCGTGGGTGAGTGAGGGGCGGAGCCTGGCAATGTTTCTGAGGTGTAGGAAAGAAACTTTGCAGAGGTGACGTACATGCTGGTCAAACGTGAGATTGCAGTTAATTTTTACACCGAGGTTTGTTACAGAGGAGGAGAGTGGAATGTTGTGACCAGAAACCAGAATGCTTGAAATGGAGGATGTCTTGATCTGGTGAGGTGTACCGATTAATATGGCTTCCGTCTTGCTGGTGTTGAGCTGGAGAAAGTTGTTGGTCATCTACGTCCCTATCTCCTCAGACAGGTCTGAAGGGCAGAAAGAGCTTGGGTGGGCTTAGTGTCCATTTTCAAATACAATTGTGTGTCATCAGCGTAGCAATGAAATGAAATGTTGTGTTTCCGGATTATTTGTCCAAGTGGAGATACATACAGTACGTATGTATATGGTGAAAAGTGTGGGGCCACGGACAGAGCCTTGAGGCACTCCGCAGGTGACTTGGTGTGGCTGGGATTTAGCAGTCCCCAGAGCCACATATTCTGTCCTGTTTGGGATGTATGAATGAAACCAGTTGAAAATATTTCCTGAGAGTCCAGTAGTAGTCTGAAGACGGTGAAGGAGAATGGTGTGATCCACAGTGTCAAATGAAGCTGACAGGTCCAGAAGGAGGAGCAAGGATGGAGAGCCCCGGTCCGCAGTTACAAGTAAGTCATTCATCACTCGGACTAGGGCCATTTCTGTACTGTGAGCTGACCGGAAACCAGACTGAAATTTTTCATGTAGGTTGTTTGTAGAAAGGTGATGATTGAGCTGAGCTCCCACAACTTTTTCAAGAACCTTAGAAAGAAACGGTAGGTTGGAGATGGGTCTGAAGTTTGTCAGATTATTTGGATCCAGTGATGGTTTCTTTAGGTGAGGTCTAATAATGGCAGTTTTGAGAGCCGGGGGGACTTGGCCAGTTTGCAGTGAGCGGTTGATTATTGCTGCAATAATTGAACTGATGCTTGTGATGTTAGCTTTGATGAGGGGTGTTGGTAGGGGGTCAAGTGAGCAGGTTGAGGATTTTATGGTTTTTAAGATGGCCTCAACCTCTTTCTGTGTTGTAGGTGCAAATTCGGAAAAACTGCTTGGGGCTGTCTGTATGGGCAGGTTTGTAGACTGGGTGAAGTTTGTAGGCAGGAAGTTTGATTGTAGAGCAGATACTTTGCTGGTGAAAAAGTCCATGAACCTGTTGCAGTTGTTGACACTGGTATCCTGGTGGGTCGAAGTGTGGGGCTTGAGCAGAGAATGTATGGTTGAAAACAGGTGTTTTGAATTTCCAGCATTACTAGTGATTTTTTGAGAGTAGTAAGTGGACCTGGCTATGGCAAGGGCTCTGCAGTAATGTTTTTGGTGGTCACGGTAGGCTTCTTTACGTACTGTGAGGTTGCTTTTTGTAAATTTCCGTTCCAAGGCTCGCCCAGCCCTTTTAAGAATACGGAGTTCGTTTGTGAACCATGGAGCAGATTTTGTAAAAGAGACTGTTTTTGATTTCAGGGGTGCATGAGAGTCCAGAATGCCCTGGAGTGCAGTGTTATAGTAGCCGACAGAGTCCTGAATTGAGGTGGAGGGTCTTGGCAGAGGAATATTTTGTAAGTCTTTTGTTAAGGCAGCGTGATCGATGTTTCTAAGGTTCCTGAAATGTATTTCCCGTTTTGTGTCTTGATGATGGTGATTTAAGGTTACTTCGAGAAAAACAGCCATGTGGTCGGATACGCCCAAATCATAGACATCCATGTTGGTGATAGGGGCAGTATCCGTGATTACCAGGTCGAGGGTGTGTCCTTTGGTGTGTGTTGGAACATTTACATGCTGTGTAAGATGCAAGGTGTCAAGCAGTTCCAGAAATTCGGAAGCAGAACGGTTTGTGGGAGTGTCAACGTGCAGGTTGAAGTCACCTAGTATGAGTGTACTAGGTGACATTGCACATAATGTGGTCAGCAGATCTTGGAGTTCAGTGAGGAAGTTAGGGTGTACTTTGGGTATTGTTATTGTTGTCTTTTCTGTTTTACATTTGAAACCAAGGCATTCAAATGCAGATGTTACAGGTAATGAAATTGGTGTCAGTTGCAGGTTTCTGTGATGCATCACAGCTAGGCCTCCCCCACGACCGGTGTTTCTAGCTTTTTCAAGGTAGGTGTATCCTGGGGGGCAGGCTTCATTTAGTGCCAGGTATGATTTATGCCAGGTCTCAGTGAGGCACATTATGTCAATATTTTTGTCAATGATGTGTTCAAAAATAAAGGAACTTTTGTTTGAAAGTGACTGAGCATTGAACAGTTCAATTTTTATTTTGGGGGTGGCTTTGTGTCTTGGTAAAGAGCGGAGCACCCGAAAATCCACTCCACGTTTTTGAATTCTCCCGTGATGACGCAGATTGGTATTTATCCAGCTGGTTTGTGGGCTCTGATGACGTAAGCGGTAGTAGAAGTTTGGTTTGGTGGCGGGATGAACACTGCCAGGGTAAATCCAAATATTTTGCAAATAATCCGGTTTGTAGGGATATTGTGGCAGACGGAGATGTCGGTAGATCCCCATGCTGCTCGATGAGGTAGCGGTAGGGATGGTAAATCCGAAGCCCCATGAACCATCGAGTAATTTCGAACCAATTTCCTAAAATAGACCCAAAGATTCGAATCTTTCGAGCTCACAAAGAGCTCCATCTGCAGGGTGCGGGATGTCAACAAAAATCCAATAGAAAAAAAGAAAGATGAATTATACGCTCCAAGTCTCAAGTCATTAGAAAAATGATTGAGATTCCGCGAGGTTTTCTGCTTCCTATTCTTTGCTAATATTTTTTCACCGGTATCATACAGTAGTTATGTCGATACTGTATGTTATTTTAAATTTTACTCTCCCAAAACAAATAAAAGAAATATTCCACTCTGCTCATTTAAATTATGATTAACTGTTTAATAAAGCACAGACTGACCACACCGCGCGCTCCTGTCATCAATATGAATCATTAAAGAGAACTGAGCCTTTGTTCAGTGGTCCCAAACCACCGGGCCGCGGACCGGTACCGGGCCGCACAGACAGAAGAAATAACTTCCATTATTTCCATTTGGTTTTTATTCCATATTTCATCTTCGAGATAAAGATGTTTTAATTTGAAAAGTCACCGGATTTTCTTCCTTACGTCCGTCAATGACTCACCATTGATACATCATTCCATTAAATTTAAACCTCTAACTCTAGTAAAATGAGAACACTCTTCAGGTCAAGATGGGACTGTCTGGTTCCAGCAAAACAAACTCACAACTCTGAACTAGTCTCACTGAATAATCCAACTAGCATTTTTATTCACTTTATGATGTCCTTTATTTTGAAGGTATATTTACCGTTACCATAACAACCAGAGTGCGTTCGAGAAGAGAGAACGTTTCCACGTTATAAAGACGCTGCTAATACATTTTCTCTTGAAGACAAAGTGGAATTAAGTTTATTATTGCTTAAAAAGCCAGTTTTTCAGGCTGGTCTTTAGTTTTTCTGCTACACCTTTAGACCAGTCCGTGGAATAATGTCAGACACTAAACCAGTCTGAGGTGCAGAAAAGGTTGGGAACCAGTCCCTCAGAGGACTGAAAAACTTAGGAAAGTATGAAAAAAACTGCAGACCAACATTCACTAACTAGTGATTACAGAAGCAGACACTTTGGGGTAAATGTGAGCACGACTTTGTGGCGCCCACCCACACAACGAAAACAATCCCATTATTAGGAAAAAAATGAAATAAGACAAATTCAAACAAATGTTCTATTCAGAAATTTTATTTAAATATAGAATTTTTTCCACGAGGTTAGGCTTCAGTCTGCTCCTCTTTTAGTTTACAACCTCTCCAGCTTTGGAGAAGACCCTCGCAGGGCACCGCTCGCAGGGCACCGCTCGCAGGGCACCGAGGTTGCTGGCATATGGAGATAGTACTTGGCCAGTTTATACAAATTGGGATAACACAGCTTCTTTGGATGCCCAGTACTGGAGCGGGTCTTCACCTCTGGAGAGATAGGGCTCTGCCAGATATCGCTGGACCTCCACCGTCGCGTTCGCCGAGGCGCAATTTATTCGCTGGGTTTCACCTAAAAAGAAAAATGAATTTAGTTTATAAAGCCATATAAGATGAGGTCATGTTGCTGATCAGACGCACCAACCCGGCTGTCCAGAAGATCCTCTGTAGAAGAGGATCCCGGATGTGTGACTAATGAAGCAGAATTGATTTTAACACCAGAAAAAATAAATATAAATGAAATAAAGTTTGTCATAGCTTACCTGGATGTCGAAGAATCTCTTCTTGCTGTTCTTCTTGCTGTTCTTCTTCTGCCCACATTTCCTGAATGAATGAATCGCTTTTATATCTTCCTGCTGATTGAACAACTCCGCCCAGTTCGAATCACCAGCGAGCTACTCGAAACCTGTTCACAGGTACGAGCAGACTCCGAGCTCTGGTCACGTGGTTGGAAGGTTTGCTTGCCCTGCTCGAAGCAAAACTCGCGGGACTTTTTTTTCATTCTGCTCGATACTACTCGAGTAGGGCCGCTCGAGCTGGCCATCCCTAGGTAGCGGTAGAGTTTCCTGAGATGCTGGAATTCGCTGGTTGATGCAGTGAGGACAGCCACGGTGTGTTCCCGGTGTGTTTCAGGGTTGCTGGTTTCATCCATCCAGCTTCTGAAGTCACCGATGTCATCACAGCGCTCATCGGGGAGATGGAAATGTTTGTGTGAGTAAATGAGCCTTTTTTGCAGAAAGTGTGTAGTGACTGTACCTGGAAGTTTCCGGTAGTGCACTCGTTGTTTTCCAACTTGATCCAGCAGAAAAACACTTCTGTCTTCATAAAGCTCCTTCCAGATTCTCTCCAGTTGTTGAAACTCCTTGCATTTTGCACAAAGTTCCAGTCAGATGTTTCTCTGTTAAAGCCGTTTTTCTCGGATAATCGCGAAGTCTCCCCAGAGAGGAGCTGCTGTCCTCTTGCCAGTAGCTGTTTACTCTCATTCGGCTGAAGTGCTGCACCAGGACAAATACTATGACACAATAATTGATATCATTTTTAAGGTATTTTACCGTATTTTTAAATTATTTTTTAAGTACTTTTCAGATTTTTTAGGTCAGTTTTTAGGTATTTTTAAGTTGGTTTTAAGATATTTTTTCATTTGTGTTTTAGTTTTATTTAAAGTGGTTTTTAAGGTATTTTAACGTACTTTTAAATATTTTTTAAGATATTTTCAAGGTATTTTTTAGTTATTTTTAAATGTCTTTAAAATATTTTTAAGGTGGTTTTAAGGTGTTTTTTAGTTATTTTTTTAGGTGTTTTATTATTTTTTTAAATGATGTTTAAGTTTTTTTTTTTCTTTTTTTTTTTTTTTTTTTTTTTTTTAGGTATTTTTAAGGTGGTTTTTAGTTATTCTTAAGTTTGTTTTTTTTTTTTAAGGTGGTTTTTAGTTATTCTTTTAGGCTTTTTTGTTTTGTTCGTTTTTTTTTTGTATTTGAAAATAATTTTTAAGGTGTTTTTTGTTATTTTAAAGGTTATTTTAAGTTTTTTTTTTTGTTTAGGTATTTTTGAGGTAATTATTTTTAAGGTGGTTTTTTAAAAATTTTTTTAAAGAATTTTTAAGGGATTTTAAGGTACTTTTAAATAATTTTCAAGGTATTTTATTTTTTTTTAAATAATTTTTAAATTTTTTTTAAAATTTTTGTTAATGATTTTAAGGTTTTTTTTTTTTTAATGATTTTTAATTTTTCAATTTTTTTTTAATGATTTTAAGGTTTTTTTTTATTTTTTTTAATGATTTTAAGGTTTTTTTTTTTAATGATTTTTAATTTTTCAATTTTTTTTAATGATTTTAAGGTTTTTTTTTTTTTTTTTTTAATGATTTTAAGGTTTTTTTTTTTTTTATGATTTTTTATTTTTTTAAAATTTTTTTTAAATGATTTTAAGTTTTTTTTTTTTTTAATGATTTTTAATTTTTTAATTTTTTTTTAATGATTTTAAGGTTTTTTTTATTTTTTTTAAATGATTTTAAGGTGTTTTTTTTTTTTTAATGATTTTTAATTTTTCAATTTTTTTTTAATGATTTTAAGGTTTTTTTTTTATTTTTTTTAATGATTTTAAGGTTTTTTTTTTTTAATGATTTTTAATTTTTCAATTTTTTTTTAATGATTTTAAGGTTTTTTTTATTTTTTTTAATGATTTTAAGGTTTTTTTTTTTTTAATGATTTTTAATTTTTTTAAAAAATTTTTTAAATGATTTTAAGTTTTTTTTTTTTTTTTTTAATGATTTTTAATTTTTTAATTTTTTTTTAATGATTTTAAGGTTTTTTTTTAATTTTTTTTAAATGATTTTAAGGTTTTTTTTTTTTTTTTAATGATTTTTAATTTTTTTAAAATTTTTTTTAAATGATTTTAAGGTTTTTTTTTTTTTTTAATGATTTTTAATTTTTTTTAAATTTTTTTTAAATGATTTTAAGTTTTTTTTTTTTTTTTAATGATTTTTAATTTTTATTTATTTATTTTTTTTAATGTTTTTAAGGTGCTTTATTTGTCTGTTTTTTTAACCTTCAGTTCGTTATGAGAAGATTAAGTTCCTGGTGATCGCTCTGAGGACCGCCGTGGAGGTTTACGCCTGGGCGCCGAAACCGTACCACAAGTTCATGGCCTTTAAGGTGGGTATGAGGTGGGTACAGGTGGGTACCATCTGTCTGACCTCCGACCCCGCTCCAGTCCTTCAGGTCGCTGCCAAACAAACCGCTTTCTGTCGACCTGACGGTGGAGAAAGGTCAAAGGTTGAAGGTCATCTACAGCTCGATGTCCGGGTTCCACATCATCGACGTCGACTCGGGAACGCCGTACGACCTCTACCTGCCCGATCATGTAAGCATGACCTTTAACATTTGTTTGTTTATTTGTTTATTTATAAACAGAAAGAGGAGGAGCATAAGCTCCTCCTCTTTCTGGGGTCCTAAATATAATTTACAAATAAAAAATATGGATACAAATATACTGTTTATTAAAATAAACAGGTATTATTTACAATAAAAAGTAAACAAGTAATATTCACAATAAAACATAAACAGGTAATATTTACAATAAAAATAAACAGGTAATATTTACAATAAAAATAATCAGATAATATTTACAATAAAAACATAAACAGGTCATTTTTTTTTACAATAAAAATAAACTGGTGATATTTACAATTAAAAATAAACAAATAATATTTACAATAAAAGTAAATGGGTAATATTTAAAACAAAAACATAAACAGGTAATATTTACAGTTAAAAATAAACAGATAGTATTTACTCTATACTATTTGCTACTCTATAGTATTTGCTCTCACTCAGAGATCGGGTGAGGAGCTCTGCCATCCGGGAGGAGCTCGGTGTCGAGCTGCTCCTCCAGGTCGAGAGGAGCCAGATGGGGTGGTTCGGGCATCTGGTCAGAATGCCCCCCGAGCGCCTCGCAGGCGAGGTGTTTCGGGCACGTCCCACCGGGAGGTGACCAAGGGGCAGACCCCGGACCCGCTGGAGAGACTATGTCTTACAGCTGGCCAGGGAACGACTTGGGATCCTTCCAGGTGAGCTGGAGGATGCAGCCGGGGAGAGAGAGGCCTGGGCTGCCCGTTTGAGGCTGTTGCCCCCGCGACCCGACCCCGGAACAACCGAAAGATGACGGAACAGATGGTGTGTGCCAGGGTCTGTGTGGGATGGACATAACTGTGATTACACATCATGCACTCATTAAAATCCACCCTTTTATCAGCAGTTGTTTCAAGAGTTTCTTGAATGTTGTTTCTATTTTTTTCTTTTTTTTAGGTATCAGTTGTTTTTTTTGGTATCAGTTGTTTTTTTTGGTATCAGTTGTTTTTTTTGGTATCAGTTGTTTTTTTTTTTTGTATCAGTTGTTGTTTTTTTTAGGTATCAGTTGTTTTTTTTTGGTATCAGTTGTTTTTTTTTTGTATCAGTTGTTTTTTTTAGGTATCAGTTGTTTTTTTTTTGGTATCAGTTGTTTTTTTTTTGTATCAGTTGTTTTTTTTTTAGGTATCAGTTGTTTTTTTTTAGGTATCAGTTGTTTTTTTTGGTATCAGTTGTTTTTTTTTTAGGTATCAGTTGTTTTTTTTAGGTATCAGTTGTTTTTTTTTAGGTATCAGTTGTTTTTTTTTAGGTATCAGTTGTTTTTTTTTTTAGTATCAGTTGTTTTTTTTTTAGGTATCAGTTGTTTTTTTTTAGTATCAGTTGTTTTTTGGTATCAGTTGTTTTTTTTTGGTATCAGTTGTTTTTTTTTTGGTATCAGTTGTTTTTTTTTTTAGTATCAGTTGTTTTTTTTTTAGGTATCAGTTGTTTTTTTTTAGTATCAGTTGTTTTTTGGTATCAGTTGTTTTTTTTTGGTATCAGTTGTTTTTTTTGTTATCAGTTGTTTTTTTTTGGTATCAGTTGTTTTTTTTTAGTATCAGTTGTTTTTTTTTAGGTATCAGTTGTTTTTTTTTTGAGGTATCAGTTGTTTTTTTTTAGGTATCAGTTGTTTTTTTTTAGTATCAGTTGTTTTTTTTTAGGTATCAGTTGTTTTTTTTTTGAGGTATCAGTTGTTTTTTTTTAGGTATCAGTTGTTTTTTTTTTAGTATCAGTTGTTTTTTTTTTGAGGTATCAGTTGTTTTTTTGGTATCAGTTGTTTTTTTTTAGTATCAGTTGTTTTTTTTTTGAGGTATCAGTTGTTTTTTTGGTATCAGTTGTTTTTTTTTAGGTATCAGTTGTTTTTTTTTTTAGTATCAGTTGTTTTTTTTTTGAGGTATCAGTTGTTTTTTTGGTATCAGTTGTTTTTTTTTAGTATCAGTTGTTTTTTTTTGAGGTATCAGTTGTTTTTTTGGTATCAGTTGTTTTTTTTTAGTATCAGTTGTTTTTTTTTGAGGTATCAGTTGTTTTTTTGGTATCAGTTGTTTTTTTTTAGGTATCAGTTGTTTTTTTTTTGGTATCAGTTGTTGTTTTTGGTATCAGTTGTTGTTTTTTTTAGGTATCAGTTGTTTTTTTTTAGGTATCAGTTGTTTTTTTTGGTATCAGTTGTTGTTTTTTTTAGGTATCAGTTGTTTTTTTTTAGTATCAGTTGTTTTTTTTTGGTATCAGTTGTTGTTTTTTTTAGGTATCAGTTGTTTTTTTTTAGGTATCAGTTGTTTTTTTTGGTATCAGTTGTTTTTTTTTTAGGTATCAGTTGTTTTTTTTAGGTATCAGTTGTTTTTTTTTGGTATCAGTTGTTTTTTGGTATCAGTTGTTTTTTTTTTGGTATCAGTTGTTTTTTTTGGTATCAGTTGTTTTTTTTGGTATCAGTTGTTTTTTTTTTTTGTATCAGTTGTTGTTTTTTTTTTGGTATCAGTTGTTTTTTTTGGTATCAGTTGTTTTTTTTTTTGGTATCAGTTGTTTTTTTTTAGGTATCAGTTGTTTTTTTTGGTATCAGTTGTTTTTTTTTGGTATCAGTTGTTTTTTTTTAGGTATCAGTTGTTTTTTTTGGTATCAGTTGTTTTTTTTTTAGGTATCAGTTGTTTTTTTTTAGGTATCAGTTGTTTTTTTTTTTAGGTATCAGTTGTTTTTTTTTAGGTATCAGTTGTTTTTTTTTAGGTATCAGTTGTTTTTTTTTAGGTATCAGTTGTTTTTTTTTAGGTATCAGTTGTTTTTTTTTAGGTATCAGTTGTTTTTTTTTTAGTATCAGTTGTTTTTTTTTTTAGTATCAGTTGTTTTTTTTTAGGTATCAGTTGTTTTTTTTTGAGGTATCAGTTGTTTTTTTTTAGGTATCAGTTGTTTTTTTTTAGGTATCAGTTGTTTTTTTTTTAGGTATCAGTTGTTTTTTTTTAGTATCAGTTGTTTTTTTTTGAGGTATCAGTTGTTTTTTTTGGTATCAGTTGTTGTTTTTTTTAGGTATCAGTTGTTTTTTTTTAGGTATCAGTTGTTTTTTTTGGTATCAGTTGTTTTTTTTTTAGGTATCAGTTGTTTTTTTTAGGTATCAGTTGTTTTTTTTTTAGGTATCAGTTGTTTTTTGGTATCAGTTGTTTTTTTTTAGGTATCAGTTGTTTTTTTTTAGGTATCAGTTGTTTTTTTTTAGGTATCAGTTGTTTTTTTTTAGTATCAGTTGTTTTTTTTTAGTATCAGTTGTTTTTTTTTAGGTATCAGTTGTTTTTTTTTTTAGGTATCAGTTGTTTTTTTTTTAGGTATCAGTTGTTTTTTTTTTTAGGTATCAGTTGTTTTTTTTTAGTATCAGTTGTTTTTTTTTAGGTATCAGTTGTTTTTTTTTAGTATCAGTTGTTTTTTTTTAGGTATCAGTTGTTTTTTTTTAGGTATCAGTTGTTTTTTTTTAGTAACAGTTGTTTTTTTTAGGTATCAGTTGTTTTTAGGTATCAGTTGTTTTTTTTTAGGTATCAGTTGTTTTTTGGTATCAGTTGTTTTTTTTTAGGTATCAGTTGTTTTTTTTTAGTATCAGTTGTTTTTTTTTAGGTATCAGTTGTTTTTTTTTAGGTATCAGTTGTTTTTTTTTGGTATCAGTTGTTTTTTGGTATCAGTTGTTTTTTTTTGGTATCAGTTGTTTTTTTTTGGTATCAGTTGTTTTTTTTGGTATCAGTTGTTTTTTTTTTTGTATCAGTTGTTGTTTTTTTTTGGTATCAGTTGTTTTTTTTGGTATCAGTTGTTTTTTTTTTGGTATCAGTTGTTTTTTTTTTAGGTATCAGTTGTTTTTTTTTGGTATCAGTTGTTTTTTTTTGGTATCAGTTGTTTTTTTTTAGGTATCAGTTGTTTTTTTTGGTATCAGTTGTTTTTTTTTTTAGGTATCAGTTGTTTTTTTTTAGGTATCAGTTGTTTTTTTTTTAGGTATCAGTTGTTTTTTTTTAGGTATCAGTTGTTTTTTTTTAGGTATCAGTTGTTTTTTTTTAGGTATCAGTTGTTTTTTTAGGTATCAGTTGTTTTTTTTAGGTATCAGTTGTTTTTTTTAGTATCAGTTGTTTTTTTTTAGGTATCAGTTGTTTTTTTAGGTATCAGTTGTTTTTTTTAGGTATCAGTTGTTTTTTTTAGGTATCAGTTGTTTTTTTTAGGTATCAGTTGTTTTTTTAGTATCAGTTGTTTTTTTTTAGGTATCAGTTGTTTTTTTAGTATCAGTTGTTTTTTTTTTGGTATCAGTTGTTTTTTTTGGTATCAGTTGTTTTTTTTGGTATCAGTTGTTTTTTTTTTTTGTATCAGTTGTTGTTTTTTTTTGGTATCAGTTGTTTTTTTTGGTATCAGTTGTTTTTTTTTTGGTATCAGTTGTTTTTTTTTAGGTATCAGTTGTTTTTTTTGGTATCAGTTGTTTTTTTTTGGTATCAGTTGTTTTTTTTTTAGGTATCAGTTGTTTTTTTTGGTATCAGTTGTTTTTTTTTTTAGGTATCAGTTGTTTTTTTTTGAGGTATCAGTTGTTTTTTTTTTAGGTATCAGTTGTTTTTTTTTTGGTATCAGTTGTTTTTTTTTAGGTATCAGTTGTTTTTTTTTAGGTATCAGTTGTTTTTTTAGGTATCAGTTGTTTTTTTTAGGTATCAGTTGTTTTTTTTAGTATCAGTTGTTTTTTTTTAGGTATCAGTTGTTTTTTTAGGTATCAGTTGTTTTTTTTAGGTATCAGTTGTTTTTTTTAGGTATCAGTTGTTTTTTTTAGGTATCAGTTGTTTTTTTAGTATCAGTTGTTTTTTTTTAGGTATCAGTTGTTTTTTTAGTATCAGTTGTTTTTTTTTGGTATCAGTTGTTTTTTTAGGTATCAGTTGTTTTTTTTGGTATCAGTTGTTTTTTTTGGTATCAGTTGTTTTTTTTGGTATCAGTTGTTTTTTTTTTTGTATCAGTTGTTGTTTTTTTTAGGTATCAGTTGTTTTTTTTTGGTATCAGTTGTTTTTTTTTGGTATCAGTTGTTTTTTTTGGTATCAGTTGTTTTTTTTTGGTATCAGTTGTTTTTTTTTGTATCAGTTGTTGTTTTTTTTAGGTATCAGTTGTTTTTTTTTTGGTATCAGTTGTTTTTTTAGGTATCAGTTGTTTTTTTTAGGTATCAGTTGTTTTTTTTAGGTATCAGTTGTTTTTTTAGTATCAGTTGTTTTTTTTTAGGTATCAGTTGTTTTTTTAGTATCAGTTGTTTTTTTTTAGGTATCAGTTGTTTTTTTAGGTATCAGTTGTTTTTTTTGGTATCAGTTGTTTTTTTTGGTATCAGTTGTTTTTTTTGGTATCAGTTGTTTTTTTTTTTGTATCAGTTGTTGTTTTTTTTAGGTATCAGTTGTTTTTTTTAGGTATCAGTTGTTTTTTTTGGTATCAGTTGTTTTTTTTTTTGTATCAGTTGTTGTTTTTTTTAGGTATCAGTTGTTTTTTTTTGGTATCAGTTGTTTTTTCTAGGTATCAGTTGTTGTTTTTTTTAGGTATCAGTTGTTTTTTTTTGGTATCAGTTGTTTTTTTTTTGGTATCAGTTGTTGTTTTTTTTTTAGTATCAGTTGTTTTTTTTGGTATCAGTTGTTTTTTTTTTTAGGTATCAGTTGTTTTTTTTTAGGTATCAGTTGTTTTTTTTGGTATCAGTTGTTTTTTTTTTAGGTATCAGTTGTTTTTTTTGAGGTATCAGTTGTTTTTTTTTAGGTATCAGTTGTTTTTTTTTTAGGTATCAGTTGTTTTTTTTTAGGTATCAGTTGGTTTTTTTTAGGTATCAGTTGTTTTTTTTTAGTATCAGTTGTTTTTTTTAGGTATCAGTTGTTTTTTTTTGAGGTATCAGTTGTTTTTTTTAGGTATCAGTTGTTTTTTTTTAGGTATCAGTTGTTTTTTTTTGGTATCAGTTGTTTTTTTTAGGTATCAGTTGTTTTTTTTTAGGTATCAGTTGTTTTTTTTTAGGTATCAGTTGTTTTTTTTTAGTATCAGTTGTTTTTTTTTAGGTATCAGTTGTTTTTTTTAGGTATCAGTTGTTTTTTTTAGGTATCAGTTGTTTTTTTTTGAGGTATCAGTTGTTTTTTTTAAGTATCAGTTGTTTTTTTTAGTATCAGTTGTTTTTTTTTAGTATCAGTTGTTTTTTTTAGGTATCAGTTGTTTTTTTTTAGGTATCAGTTGTTTTTTTTAGGTATCAGTTGTTTTTTTTTAGTATCAGTTGTTTTTTTTAGGTATCAGTTGTTTTTTTTTGAGGTATCAGTTGTTTTTTTTTTGTTGGTATTAGTGACGTTTAGAGGTAGTTTGTTCGATAAAGTCACAGCTCTGAACATCACAGACTGTCACAGAGCTTCTGTTCTAGGAATGGGTCAATTCTATTTTATTTGTTTTGCCCAAAATCACAGAATTTCTGTTTCAACGGGATTCATATTAAAGATTCAGAAGGAAGAAAAACAAGAAAAAAGAGGAATGTTTAAAAACAAACAAACAGCAAGAAAACTAACAAATGCTAGCTAGACAATATTAGCACATTCCTGCCCTTAGACTCTCCTTCACAGTGGGGAAAAACTCCTAAAAAACCATCAGTGGGGAAAAAAAGGAAACCTTGTGGGGATCCACACAAGGATCCTGTTTGTGGACTTCAGCTCTGCATTCAACACCATCCTCCCTACCCTGCTTCAGGACAAGCTCTCTCAGCTCAACGTGCCTGACTCCACCTGCAGGTGGATTACTGACTTCCTGACAGACCGGAGGCAGTGCGTGCGGCTGGGGAAGAATGTCTCCACCTCTCAGACCATCAGCACAGGATCTCCACAGGGCTGTGTCCTCTCTCCCTTGCTCTTCTCCCTGTACACCAACTGCTGCACTTCCAGCCATGACTCTGTCAAACTGATCAAGTTTGCGGATGACACCACCCTCATTGGGCTCATCTCTGATGGTGATGAGTCGGCCTACAGGATGGAGGTAGACCGGCTGGTGTCCTGGTGCAGCAACAACAACCTGGACCTTAACGCTCAGAAGACAGTGGAGATGATCGTGGACTTTAGGAAACTCACAGCTCCCATTACCCCCCTTGCACTGACAGACTTCTCCATCACCACTGTAGACTCTTCCACTTCCTCGGCACTGCCATCACACAGAACCTAAAGTGGGAGCCGTCCATCAGCTCCCTGATTAAAAAGGCCCAGCAGAGGATGTACTTTCTACGGCAAGATAGCCAAGCTGCCCGCCCAGATGTTGGTGCAGTTTTACACAGCCATCATCGAGTCCATCCTCACCTCCTCCATCACCGTGTGGTACGCTGGAGCCACAGCCAGGGACAAACACAGACTGCAGCGCATTGTGCGCTCTGCAGAGAAGGTGATTGGCTGCAGCCTTCCATCTCTCCATGACCAGTATTTCTACAGGACTCGGGGGCATGCAGGTTGGATAGCAGCTGACCCTTCCCACCCTGGGCATGGACATTTTGAGCCACTTTCCTCGGACAGGAGACTCCGGCCCATTCGGATCAGAACGTCCCGCCACAAAAACAGCTTCTTCTCTTCTGCCGTTGGACTTATGAACTCTTTATAACCTGGATCCCCACATCTCTTAGTCACTTTATAACCTGGATCCCCACATCTCTTAGTCACTTTATAACCTGGATCCCCACATCTCTTAGTCACTTTATAACCTGGATCCCCACATCTCTTAGTCACTTTATAACCTGGATCCCCACATCTCTTAATCACTTTATAACCTGGATCCCCACATCTCTTAGTCACTTTATAACCTGGATCCCCACATCTCTTAGTCACTTTATAACCTGGATCCCCACATCTCTTAGTCACTTTATAACCTGGATCCCCACATCTCTTAGTCACTTTATAACCTGGATCCCCACATCTCTTAGTCACTTTATAACCTGGATCCCCACATCTCTTAATCACTTTATAACCTGGATCCCCACATCTCTTAGTCACTTTATAACCTGGATCCCCACATCTCTTAATCACTTTATAACCTGGATCCCCACATCTCTTAGTCACTTTATAACCTGGATCCCCACATCTCTTAGTCACTTTATAACCTGGATCCCCACATCTCTTAGTCACTTTATAACCTGGATCCCCACATCTCTTACTCACTTTATAACCTGGATCCCCACATCTCTTAATCACTTTATAACCTGGATCCCCACATCTCTTAGTCACTTTATAACCTGGATCCCCACATCTCTGAGTCACTTTATAACCTGGATCCCCACATCTCTTACTCACTTTATAACCTGGGTCCCCACATCTCTGAGTCACTTTATAACCTGGATCCCCACATCTCTTAGTCACTTTATAACCTGGATCCCCACATCTCTTAATCACTTTATAACCTGGATCCCCACATCTCTTAGTCACTTTATAACCTGGACCCCCACATCTCTGAGTCACTTTATAACCTGGATCCCCACATCTCTTACTCACTTTATAACCTGGATCCCCACATCTCTTAGTCACTTTATAACCTGGATCCCCACATCTCTTAGTCACTTTATAACCTGGATCCCCACATCTCTTAGTCACTTTATAACCTGGATCCCCACATCTCTTAGTCACTTTATAACCTGGATCCCCACATCTCTTAATCACTTTATAACCTGGATCCCCACATCTCTTAGTCACTTTATAACCTGGATCCCCACATCTCTTAGTCACTTTATAACCTGGATCCCCACATCTCTTAATCACTTTATAACCTGGATCCCCACATCTCTTAATCACTTTATAACCTGGATCCCCACATCTCTTAGTCACTTTATAACCTGGATCCCCACATCTCTTAATCACTTTATAACCTGGATCCCCACATCTCTTAATCACTTTCTAACCTGGATCCCCACATCTCTTAGTCACTTTATAACCTGGATCCCCACATCTCTTAATCACTTTCTAACCTGGATCCCCACATCTCTTAGTCACTTTATAACCTGGATCCCCACATCTCTTAGTCACTTTATAACCTGGATCCCCACATCTCTTAGTCACTTTATAACCTGGATCCCCACATCTCTTAATCACTTTATAACCTGGATCCCCACATCTCTTATTCACTTTATAACCTGGATCCCCACATCTCTTAATCACTTTATAACCTGGATCCCCACATCTCTTAGTCACTTTATAACCTGGATCCCCACATCGCTTACTCACTTTATAACCTGGATCCCCACATCTCTTAGTCACTTTATAACCTGGATCCCCACATCTCTTAATCACTTTATAACCTGGATCCCCACATCTCTTAATCACTTTATAACCTGGATCCCCACATCTCTTAGTCACTTTATAACCTGGATCCCCACATCTCTTAATCACTTTATAACCTGGATCCCCACATCTCTTAGTCACTTTATAACCTGGATCCCCACATCTCTTAATCACTTTATAACCTGGATCCCCACATCTCTTAGTCACTTTATAACCTGGATCCCCACATCTCTTAGTCACTTTATAACCTGGATCCCCACATCTCTTAGTCACTTTATAACCTGGATCCCCACATCTCTTACTCACTTTATAACCTGGATCGCCACATCTCTTAATCACTTTATAACCTGGATCCCCACATCTCTTAGTCACTTTATAACCTGGATCCCCACATCTCTGAGTCACTTTATAACCTGGATCCCCACATCTCTTACTCACTTTATAACCTGGATCCCCACATCTCTTAGTCACTTTATAACCTGGACCCCCACATCTCTGAGTCACTTTATAACCTGGATCCCCACATCTCTTACTCACTTTATAACCTGGATCCCCACATCTCTTAGTCACTTTATAACCTGGATCCCCACATCTCTTTGTCACTTTATAACCTGGTTCCCCACATCTCTTAGTCACTTTATAACCTGGATCCCCACATCTCTTAATCACTTTATAACCTGGATCCCCACATCTCTTAGTCACTTTATAACCTGGATCCCCACATCTCTTAGTCACTTTATAACCTGGATCCCCACATCTCTTAATCACTTTATAACCTGGATCCCCACATCTCTTAGTCACTTTATAACCTGGATCCCCACATCTCTTAGTCACTTTATAACCTGGATCCCCACATCTCTTAATCACTTTATAACCTGGATCCCCACATCTCTTAGTCACTTTATAACCTGGATCCCCACATCTCTTAGTCACTTTATAACCTGGATCCCCACATCTCTTAATCACTTTATAACCTGGATCCCCACATCTCTTAATCACTTTATAACCTGGATCCCCACATCTCTTAGTCACTTTATAACCTGGATCCCCACATCTCTTAATCACTTTATAACCTGGATCCCCACATCTCTTAATCACTTTCTAACCTGGATCCCCACATCTCTTAGTCACTTTATAACCTGGATCCCCACATCTCTTAATCACTTTCTAACCTGGATCCCCACATCTCTTAGTCACTTTATAACCTGGATCCCCACATCTCTTAGTCACTTTATAACCTGGATCCCCACATCTCTTAGTCACTTTATAACCTGGATCCCCACATCTCTTAATCACTTTATAACCTGGATCCCCACATCTCTTATTCACTTTATAACCTGGATCCCCACATCTCTTAATCACTTTATAACCTGGATCCCCACATCTCTTAGTCACTTTATAACCTGGATCCCCACATCGCTTACTCACTTTATAACCTGGATCCCCACATCTCTTAGTCACTTTATAACCTGGATCCCCACATCTCTTAATCACTTTATAACCTGGATCCCCACATCTCTTAATCACTTTATAACCTGGATCCCCACATCTCTTAGTCACTTTATAACCTGGATCCCCACATCTCTTAATCACTTTATAACCTGGATCCCCACATCTCTTAGTCACTTTATAACCTGGATCCCCACATCTCTTAATCACTTTATAACCTGGATCCCCACATCTCTTAGTCACTTTATAACCTGGATCCCCACATCTCTTAGTCACTTTATAACCTGGATCCCCACATCTCTTAGTCACTTTATAACCTGGATCCCCACATCTCTTACTCACTTTATAACCTGGATCGCCACATCTCTTAATCACTTTATAACCTGGATCCCCACATCTCTTAGTCACTTTATAACCTGGATCCCCACATCTCTGAGTCACTTTATAACCTGGATCCCCACATCTCTTACTCACTTTATAACCTGGATCCCCACATCTCTTAGTCACTTTATAACCTGGACCCCCACATCTCTGAGTCACTTTATAACCTGGATCCCCACATCTCTTACTCACTTTATAACCTGGATCCCCACATCTCTTAGTCACTTTATAACCTGGATCCCCACATCTCTTTGTCACTTTATAACCTGGTTCCCCACATCTCTTAGTCACTTTATAACCTGGATCCCCACATCTCTTAATCACTTTATAACCTGGATCCCCACATCTCTTAGTCACTTTATAACCTGGATCCCCACATCTCTTAGTCACTTTATAACCTGGATCCCCACATCTCTTAATCACTTTATAACCTGGATCCCCACATCTCTTAGTCACTTTATAACCTGGATCCCCACATCTCTTAGTCACTTTATAACCTGGATCCCCACATCTCTTAGTCACTTTATAACCTGGATCCCCACATCTCTTAATCACTTTATAACCTGGATCCCCACATCTCTTAGTCACTTTATAACCTGGATCCCCACATCTCTTAGTCACTTTATATCCTGGATCCCCACATCTCTTAGTCACTTTATAACCTGGATCCCCACATCTCTTAATCACTTTATAACCTGGATCCCCACATCTCTTAGACACTTTATAACCTGGATCCCCCACATCTCTTACTCACTTTATAACCTGGATCCCCACATCTCTTAGTCACTTTATAACCTGGATCGCCACATCTCTTAGTCACTTTATAACCTGGATCCCCACATCTCTTAGTCACTTTATAACCTGGATCCCCACATCTCTTAGACACTTTATAACCTGGATCCCCACATCTCTTAATCACTTTATAACCTGGATCCCCACATCTCTTAGTCACTTTATAACCTGGATCCCCACATCTCTTAGACACTTTATAACCTGGATCCCCACATCTCTTAGTCACTTTATAACCTGGATCCCCACATCTCTTAGTCACTTTATAACCTGTATCCCCACATCTCTTAGTCACTTTATATCCTGGATCCCCACATCTCTTAGTCACTTTATAACCTGGATGCCCACATCTCTTAATCACTTTATAACCTGGATCCCCACATCTCTTAATCACTTTATAACCTGGATCCCCACATCTCTTAGACACTTTATAACCTGGATCCCCACATCTCTTAGACACTTTATAACCTGGATCCCCACATCTCTTAATCACTTTATAACCTGGATCCCCACATCTCTTAGACACTTTATAACCTGGATCCCCACATCTCTTAATCACTTTATAACCTGGATCCCCACATCTCTTAATCACTTTATAACCTTGATCCCCACATCTCTTAGTCACTTTATAACCTGGATCCCCACATCTCTTAATCACTTTATAACCTGGATCCCCACATCTCTTAATCACTTTATAACCTGGATCCCCACATCTCTTAGTCACTTTATAACCTGGATCCCCACATCTCTTAATCACTTTATAACCTGGATCCCCACATCTCTTAGTCACTTTATAACCTGGATCCCCACATCTCTTAGTCACTTTATAACCTGGATCCCCACATCTCTTACTCACTTTATAACCTTGATCCCCACATCTCTTAGTCACTTTATAACCTGGATCCCCACATCTCTTAGTCACTTTATAACCTGGATCCTCACATCTCTTAGTCTCTTTATAACCTGGATCCCCACATCTCGTAATCACTTTATAACCTGGATCCCCACATCTCTTACTCACTTTATAACCTTGATCCCCACATCTCTTAGTCACTTTATAACCTGGATCCCCACATCTCTTACTCACTTTATAACCTGGATCCCCACATCTCTTAATCACTTTATCACCTGGATCCCCACATCTCTTAGTCACTTTATAACCTGGATCCCCACATCTCTTAATCACTTTATAACCTGGATCCCCACATCTCTTACTCACTTTATAACCTTGATCCCCACATCTCTTAGTCACTTTATAACCTGGATCCCCACATCTCTTACTCACTTTATAACCTGGATCCCCACATCTCTTAATCACTTTATAACCTGGATCCCCACATCTCTTAGTCACTTTATAACCTGGATCCGCACATCTCTTAGTCACTTTATAACCTGGATCCCCACATCTCTTAATCACTTTATAACCTGGATCCCCACATCTCTTAGTCACTTCACTCTCTTTATCTATGATCTTTTCTGCACTACAGTTTACATTTTGGTTTTAATTTTTTATTTAATTTATTTCATTTAATTTTTTTTCACCATAGTTACATATCCCATTTTTATGTTTATAATTGGACACTAATACCACAGCAAGTTCCTAGTCTCTGATCCTCGTCATTGACCATGGCAATAAAAGTATTTCTGATTCTGAAACATCCTTGTGTTTCTGGGTCAGAACTCTAAAAATACCCGCTGTCCTGTTTCTGCCATCCTCCTCACTTCCTCTCTCCTCCTCCTCTCCTCCTCCTCTCCTGCTCAACACCTCATACCACCACGTTCCTCCTCACCACCTCTCTCCTCCTCACCACCTCATACCACCACGTTCCTCCTCACCACCTCTCTCCTCCTCACCACCTCATACCACCACGTTCCTCCTCACCACCTCTCTCCTCCTCACCACCTCATACCACCACGTTCCTCCTCACCACCTCTCTCCTCCTCACCACCTCATACCACAACGTTCCTCCTCACCACCTCATACCACCACGTTCCCCCTCACCACCTCTCTCCTCCTCACCACCTCATACTTCCTCATCACCTCGTACCACCTCGTTCCTCCTCACCACCTCTCTCCTCCTCACCACCTCATACTTCCTCATCACCTCATACCACCTCGTTCCTCCTCACCACCTCTCTCCTCCTCACCACCTCGTACTTCCTCATCACCTCGTACCACCTCGTTCCTCCTCACCACCTTGTGTCGTGCCACCTCGTTCCACGTACACATCACCGTGCACAGCTTCATCGGCAGGATGCTGTTTCCTCGGCAGAGGATGAAAATCGCTCTGCGTCTTTGGATGCCGGTTCTTGTGCTCCGGATTGTGGTGGCTGTTTCCATGGTAACGTACGGGACGCCATCTTTGCTCTCAGATTATAGTTTACAGTTTGTTTATTTTTATTTTATTTAAATGAGTGGTTTATTTTTGGATTTAATATATTTTATGTTTTGCTTTAAAAATCGCTACTTTCATTTTAGATGTTTATATTGTTTCCTATTGTTTTTCCCTTTTCTATTTTTCACTGTATTTTTATTTAGTATTTTCTGTATTTTTTAATGTTTATTTGTGTGTATTTTTTTTCTGAGCAACGTTCCCTTTGGAGGCTCTGTGGCCTCGTTTAAACGAGCCTACAAACTTTAACTTCTACAGAAACGGAGCGATTTGTAAAGACGTAAGAGTGCGTGGATTTAACTCAAAATCAGAGACGTGAAGAAAAGACGACACCTTGTGGATAGAACCTGTACTGAACTGAGGACCGTGAAATGAAGCGTTTGAAGCAGTGAAGAAACAAATGGATAGCAAACATACGTAAATGTGGAACAGTGGAAGACAACGGAACATAAACGCCTCCACCAACTTATTTCCCGTTTGAGGCTGTTCCCTCTGGCGTTCCCAGATAAGCGGAAGACAGTGGAACATAATGTCTGTCAGAGTGGAACTAAACAAACAAAAGATTAATTAAGATATATGCACATTGTTGATCACCATGTTTGAACCCATTTTGAAACCGTGTCTTGCTGCTGAGATGCTGCTACGTTAAATTTCACATCCTGCATAAAGATAATTAATAATAATATTAAAACAGTTTGGATTTACTTGGACAGCCTGCTGTGGGTGACGTGAATTCCTGGTACAGGTTGTTTATTTTTCACTACTTAAAGGCCAGAATGTTTCTGTTTTAATTCACTGACAGATCAGTATGGATGTCGTGATCGCCTCCCAGTTTCTTTCTCTTGTGGGTGGCGTCACCATGGCCATCACACCTCATCATTCTTTTTGAGCATTTTCAGGTCCCACCGACTCGTTAGAATATTATTAACATTAAAAATGCATCACATAATGAGTATGATCTGTTTATGGAGTTATAGAGGGATGGTTGTGTGGGATGGAGATCAGTTGACACCTGAGATTTGTTGCTGGTGTGTTTTATGAAGCTAACGTTGCGTAAAGAGAGGGGGTTTTTTTTTAAATAAATTTTATATTGATGTGGTTTAAACAGCGTCGTGGGAGCATGTTGGTGCAGTGGTTACCATGGGGACCTCTCAGCAAGAAGGTCGGGGTTTGGAGTTCGAGTCCCGGAGTGAGAACAAGGCTTGAAACACTGGTCTTTCTGTGTGAAGTTTGCATGTTCTCCCCATGTATGTGTGGGTTTTCTCTGGTTTTCTCCATCCTCCAAAAACATGCATGTTAATTGGCTGCTATGAAATTACCCGTAATGAGTGTGTGTTGACGGTTGGGTGTGTGTGTGTGTGTGTATGTGTGTGTGTGTGGTCCCACAACAGACTGGCGACCTGTTCGGGGTGTATCCCGCCCCTCTCCTGAAACCAGGTGGGATAGACTCCGGCACGCCCCCCATTAGGGATTAACGGTTCAGAATCGAAACACTATTGTAGTTGTGAAGGAAAAAAAACCTGCTCTGGGCTGTCCTACCATCCCACACACACCACCCTCCTGCCCAGGACTCTCTCCTACCATCCCACACAGACCCTGGTACATACCACCCTCCTGCCCAGGACTCTCTCCTACCATCCCACACAGACCCTGGCACACACCACCCTCATGCCCAGGACTCTCTCCTACCATCCCACACAGACCCTGGTACACACCACCCTCCTGCCCAGGACTCTCTCCTACCATCCCACACAGACCCTGGTACACACCACCCTCCTGCCCAGGACTCTCTCCTACCATCCCACACAGACCCTGGTACACACTACCCTCCTGCCCAGGACTCTCTCCTACCATCCCACACAGACCCTGGCACACACCACCCTCCTGCCCAGGACTGTCTTCCTCTTTCCGAGCATCCAGTTCAGCTGGGATTTATTTTTAACTGGGTGACGAATCAGAATGTCAGTGTGACATATTTTTAGACCAGTTTCTACTTCAATGGGACACATTTTATTCTTGATGTGGTTCTTTTTTCTTGTTTTTAAACAGATCCAGGGTTCCATTCGTCCTCAGGCCATCATCATCCTTCCAAATAAAAATGGAACTGAGGTGTTGCTATGCTACGAGGACGAGGGAGTTTACATGGACACGGACGGACACGTCTGCAGGGATACACTGCTGCAGTGGGGGGAGATGCCTGCATCTGTTGGTACGCGCACACACATGATCCCAGCAGCGTGTGTGTTCCTCCTGCAGTGTGTGTGTGTGTTGCTCATGCAGTGTGTGTTGTTTCTCATGCAGCGTACCTGCAGTCCAACCAGGTGATGGGATGGGGTGAAAAAGCCATTGAGCTGAGGTGCGCCGTAACCGGAAGTTTGGAGGGAGTTTTTATGCATAAAAAAGCACAAAAACTCAAGTTTCTATGTGAACGTAATGACAAGGTAAGTGTGTGTGTCTGTGTGAGTCTGTGAGTGTGTGTTTGTTAGAGAACAGGATGCACAAACACACACATACACACACTGAGAAAATGTTGCACAAATTCAGAAATTTAAATGTGTCAAACTTTTCATTTTGCTTTAACCTATCAGAGTCGACCTGATCACAACCACATTAATATGCAAATTACTTGCAAAGGAAGTGACATACCGTCGTCTTCTGCTTATTCGGGTCGCTGGTGGCAACAGTCTCCGACAGGAAATCTAGGCCAAACCCATTTCCTGGGTCTTAACTAACAAAGCAGGTCTCACCGCTCTCATTTCACAGGACATTCATTCATCTCCTAGTCCAGGGGTGGGCAAACTTTTTGATTTGTGGGCCGCATTGAGTTCTAACATTTGACAAAGAGGCTGGAACAGGAGCAGGTGAATGGCATGCTTTGGTAACCTCACCTCATTGGAGAAAAACAATACACATCTTGAGATCAGGGAGAAAATTTGTGCTGTAATTTCCAGATGTTACCCATATGTTTCCTAGATGTTACACCGAGCGCGTTAAATTTCAAATCTAGCGGCGCTAGGTCTGAAATCTAGTGCGATAGTGCTTAAACACGTGCATCTAGCGGCGCTAGGTTTGAAATCTAAGCGCTTGATGTAACATTTTGTTTGTTTTAACATCTAACACGCTTGTTTATGTGCGTGTATTGGCCCCGATGGCTTTCCATTTTTGTGCACACTGTTTATTTTGACAATATGCGCATCTTGGAGACACACACATTTTAATGGGAGCAGTGTTGTTGTTTTCTGAACAAAGCTAATAAATATATTTTGTGCCATCCAGAGGTAGGGATGGGTATTGAGAACTGGATTTCTTTGGAACCGGTTCTGCAGACGTCATTTTACTCGGACCGATAAGCCTAGTCCAAACGGATGTATTGGTTCTGGTCACCATGCGATACCACCTAACATCGATATGGGAACTAGTATCGAGAAATCCTTATTGATACTCATCCCTATCCAGGGGGAAAATAATACATTAACAAGGTTTATTTATTTAATTTTGTCAAGTTTGGCTGGCCGGATTAAACCGTTTAATGGGCCACATCTGGTCCACGGCCCGTAGTTTGTCCATTCCTCCTCTGGAGATTTGTTGATAGACATTTAGTTTTAAACTTCTCTAAATTTGACAATAAGAGAGAAACAGCATGACCTGTTGGTGGAGATATGTAATTACTAGGCCAAAGCAAAGCCTGTTCTTTGGGGTCGTACGCGCCCCACCTAACATTGTATCGTCACTGTTTGCGAAGGTTAAAAATAAGAAATGCATGTTTCCACAAATTGTTACATCTGAAAAGAAGTTCTTGTATGTGTGTGTGTTTGTTTCTGTGTGTGTGTGTGTCAAGCTGTTGTCTCCGTGTGTGTTCATGTCTGACTTCTTCTTCTTGCAGGTTTTCTTTGCATCCGTTCAGTCTGGAGGCAGCAGCCAGATATACTTCATGACGCTGGGACGGAATGCGCTCTTCACCTGGTAACGGCTCGCCCCGGGATTTATCGCTCTGCTGTGGGATCTGCATTCCATCTCCATTGATACGTCGCTTCAGTTTGACATCTCACTCTGAGCTGATTATGCAGATGATGCCTTTAAAACTGGACTAATCAGAATTCTCAAAAAATCCGAAATTAAGGTGATACAAGCTTTTACACACAAGTCACAGAATTAGGACACGCAGCCATGGCAACACTTCCTTACATCTCACAGGAATAGATTTATATGTTACCAGCCAAGCTGGTGCCACATAGTGTTGGCACTCATTTCCCTCCAGCAACTAGATCAGGGATAGCAGGTATTATCTTACGAATGCAGCGATGGGAACACGTCTTATCCAATAAGAGAACAGAGATAATGGTGCCCGTCCTCCATGTTTGTAGTTCTGCAGTTGATCATTCTATACCAGGGGTGGGCACACTTTTTGGCTTGCGGGCCATATTGGGTTCTAATATTTGACCAAGGGGCCGGAACAGGAGCAGAGGGATGATATGCTTTGGTAAACAAGCATGAAAGAAAGCCATTCAGGCCACTACACGCACGTAATCTAGCACGTTGACTTAAAAACCAAGCGCCCAAGTGCTTAAAAAAATGTGCATCTATCGCGCTAGGTTCAAAATGTAGGTTTGAAATCACCTGAAAATCTACTTTGACAATGTGTGCATCACAGAAACACACGCATTTTAAGGGGAGCAGCGTTGTTGTTTCTTTGGCGCCATCTTGTGAAAAAACATCAGAACTGCATGTGAAATAAAACATTAACAAAGTTTATTTATTTAATTTAATTTTTTCAAGTTTGGCGGACCAGATTAAAATTTTAACGGGCCAGATGTGGCCCACGGGCCGTAGTTTGCCTATGCCTGTTCTATGCAGTTCATGTTGGCATGGTAACAATCCCCAGATGGAGATCTGATATAAATTTTATTTGAGAAAGATTTGTTTTTATGCTCGTTTTCTGGACGATGCTGACTGTTCACTTGCGTTACATACAGTACATCATGTCTGGTTCTGCCTGAGTGAGAGTGAAACCACACAAGTTCCTGGTTCAAGTGGGTCCAGGTTGAACCAGGGGGGTCCAGGAAGAACCAGGTTACACGCAGGATGTAAACTGTGGAGGAATGAAGTGAATCAGAAATCAGTAAGATTTAAGGAAAAAAAAAAACTGAAATATTTCTACATATTAATGCAAAACAAATGGGTCGAAAGTTTTGTTTTTTTTAAATTCATTTTGATCAGAAATTTTTCTATGAATGTTTTTTTCTGAAATGTTTCATTTTTATTCACAAACAATAAATACGATTTTTCTTCATAACATTTGGATGAAACGATTTATTTTATCAGGTTTAATCAGATTCAGACACGGGTCCGTGAGACTCTGCAGGTGGTTCTTAGAGTCTCTCAGGGACTCTGAGACTCTGCAGGTGGACTTGATAAAATCCGGTCCAGGATCTGGTCTGACTGAAACCACATGTTCTCTTTTCCTGGTTCTGTGAGGGACGGCGTGGGAGGGAGGGCAAGCGAGGATGGGGATCAGGTCTGTGGAGGTTCTCTGTTTTTAACTTTCTCTCCTGGTCTCATGTTTCCCCCCAAAGACCTTCTGGCACCAGCCACAGGTTTCTGCTGTGACCCGGTCCGGAAACGCTCTGACCTGGTTCGGTCCAATTTGGTTCAGTCCAGGAGGAGCCCACCTTCCCCTGCCCCTCCTCACCCAGTTTGCCATCATAACAACTGTTTATCCAAAGTAAAGTTTTAGATCTTTCTCTCTGATTACCTGATCCCTCCATTCCCCCTCCCCACCAGCCTCATATTCCCCCCTCGCCCTACCCCTCCCCATATCCTCACCCCCTCCTCCCAAACCCACCGAGCTGATCAGTGTGAGTCAGACTTTACTTCAGGTTCCTTTTGGATCAGTTCTTCCTGCAGGAGGACAGGTGAGCAGGGGGTGGAGCGGCAGGCGGTGGATTACCTGTGTGTGTGTGTGTGTGTGTGTGCGTGTAGAGGGTGTGTGTGTGTAGTTTGTGGAGGGTGTGTGTGTGTGTGTGTGTCATCAAATGATTGATGTTTGTACAGATTTTAGTGGAGGCAGTGTGTGAATTTCTGTGTGTATGTGTGTGTATTTCTGTGTGTGTGTGTGTGTTTCGACACTTTGTAAAGTTTTTGCAACAGCAGCCATGCTGTCTATGCGTGTATTGTGATGCATGTATGTGTGTGTGTGAGTGCGTGTGTGTGTGCACGCTGCCCATACTGTGGTTGGTTGGAAGGGGATCAGGTGACCTGGAGTCTCTAAATCTGTCTGCTGGGATCCAGTGTCCTTCTTTATTTATATCGTTCTAACAAACATTACAATTCCTTTATTGATCCCACAAATACTGATTTAAAAAATATAAATAAGAAATAAATCAAATATAATTTTTGTAGAAAGAGTTATGGGTTTGAATCTTTGAAATTTAAAACAAACCTCTGTGTTCCAGTAAGTTTAGAGACTCTGCATTTGAGGCTGTTTTAAACATTTATCATTACACACTCTTCGCTGAGGATGATCGAGCCTGAGTGTGTCTTGCTGGTAACTTTGTCACTCAGTCTGTGTGTCTGTACTCTGACTCCAACCTCTCTGAGGAGCTTTTAATCCTGTGTTCCACTGGAGAATAAACAGGTCCCCTTTCTTAACCGGCTATCCCTTATAGGGTTGTGGGGAGTGCTTGAGCCCATTCAGGCTGATTCGAGGCGAGGGGTAGAGTACACCCCGTACAGGTCGCCAGTCTGTCATGGGGCCACACACATTCAAGCATACACACATTCATTTCAATGGGCAATTTGGCAGCGGCCAAACAACCTAGCCAGCATGTTTTTGGAGGGTGGGAGGAAATTGGAGTACCCGGAGGAAACCCACGCAGACACGAGAAGAACATGCAAACTCCACATAGAAAGGCCAGTGTTCCAAGTGTTCGAAGCCCCACCCGGGACTTGAACCCCCGTCCTTCTTGCTGTGAGGTCACTGTACCGCTGAAAAAAATAAACATTGAATAGGAATAGATTAAATTTGACTGAAAAGGGTACAAAAGGTTTCATTTCAATCACATTAACACCTCAAATACCAAAACAATCCTCTCAAAGGGCTTTAATTTAAAAAAGTACGAAAACAAAGAACAAACAAATGTATAAACACAAATACGCAGCTAAAAGCTAACTAGAGAAAAGCTAGCTCAACAACTTCTGCGAAGGGTGTCAAGAGCCGGTCCTGGAGTGTCGGTGTCTTGATGGTTTCCATTGTGTTCCTGGTTCAATGGAACTAATGCACATAAAGTGAAATCAACAGATAATGAAATTTGGCAAATTGACTTGAAAACCCAGATCAGGTGTCTGGATGCAAGAACACATGAAAAACCTTCAGGACACCGCCCACCATGGGTAGAGTTTGACACCCGTAACTTAAACACTCCTTCGCGGTGAGAAAATACTCCAAAAACCAAGTAAAACTTAGCAACAGACTCCTACAAGCCCCCTGCTTGAAGGAGCGCTACAGAACGTCCTCCATCAAACTCCTTAACTTTTCATCCTCCAGACTGTTTCCACCCCTCTACATATTCAGTTTTCCATGTTCATATCTAAAAACGTTTTACATTATTTGGTTTCATCGACTTGTGGGTTTTTCTGTTTGTACAGCAGCATTAAATTTTTCTTCGAAGATTAAAGAAGTGTTTTCAGTTTAATTTAAATCATTATTCAACCTTTATTTAACCAGGTGGTCGATTGAGAATATTTTCTCATTTACAATGACGACCTGAGCCGGAGAAGGGCAACCAATAAATTCAATTTTATTTTTTAGCCCAAAATCACAGAATTTCCGTCTCAGTGGGCTTCACAAGAAAAAGAGGAATGTATTAACACAAATACACAACAAGAAAAATAACTAACAAATGCTAACTAAACAAGACTAGCACATTTATGCACTTAGACTCTCCTTCTCGGTAAGGAAAAACTCCTAAAAAACCCATCAGTGGGGAAAAAATAAGAAACCTCGTGGGGATCCACATGAAAGAGAGATCCTTCCCCCGGGACGAGCAAACAATGTGTCAAAGATTATTGTTTAAATATTAGTTTATTCTAATCTACAGCTAAATATCTAAAGAAGTCAATAGATGTTCTTCATCCTGATGGAAACACGGGGGACTCCTCAGCCCAGAGATGTCCAGTACGAGGATGAGTAGATGGATTTCATCCTGGTGGAGCGGGGATGATGAAGCGTGAAGGTCTCCTCGGTGTGGCCATGCCCAGGACAATTTCTTATATTGAAATTAAAACAATATACGATTACAAACAAAACATAAAACCCTACACTTTTTACACTAAGAGTCCTTAAATGACAAAAGATGACTATTAACTATAAAGGAATATAAAATATATTTAAAATACACTTTAAAAAAAAAGCTGCATTCATCACAAACCAACTGTGTTATGGACGACTTTAAGGCAGCTAAGGAGACCACGACGGGAAGTTTCCATAAAAACATTTCCTCAGTCCCGAGCATTGGACTATATTTTAATGTTTACACACATATTTCTAACGGTTATAATGACAGAAAAATTAACCCGGGATAAACTGAGGCTGGTTTTAATGCTTAAGAAATATTTATAGTTAGGCCAGCGCCACCTAGAGCCTTCACTCAAAGTATTTTTTTTAACAAACTTTTTCAAATACAATACAAAACAAACAAACAAAAAAACAATTGGAAGAGTTTCTTAAATTTCAAGCTTAAATTTTTACACATTTCAAAATTACAGATTATGTCAAACCTCTTGTTGGTTTGACGTAATCAGTCCTTTTTTTAAAATCAAATTTCCAGGAATTTCATTTTGGATTCTCAGAGCAGAAGATAAATTTCCAGAACTTTGTTGACCTCGTCATCTAAAGATGGTAGCTCCACCTTCAGTCATGTTTTCTCTTTACAGAGAAGTGTTTATGTTTTACGGCGCAGCGGGTAGCACAGTGGCCTTACAGCAAGAAGGACGGGGTTCATAACACTGGCCTTTCTGTGTGGAGTTTGCATGTTCTCCCTGGATATGTGTGAGTTTTCTCCCACCTTCCAAAAACAAGCATGTCAGGTTGATTGACAACTACAAAATCACCCACTGAAATGAGTGTGTGTGTGTGTGTGTGTGGTTGAGTGTGTGTGGCCCCACGACAGACTGGTGACCTGTTCGGGGTGTATCCTGCCTCTGTCCTTGAATCAGCTGGGATAGGCTCTTGTAACCCCTGCCATCCCGCCAGGAATAAATAATTCAGAAGATGAAATGTTTGTTTTACCAGCGACCAGAAATTTCACAGCTGATTTGTTCCAGTTTGAATTTTTTCCAGAAGTTGACATTGAAATGTACATAAAATATTTGTTCCAAAAACAGTTTTAAGGGGCTTCACATCTGAGTCCAGAAAGTCTTTAAAACATTTTAAACCTGAAGGACGTGAAAGTGATTAATAACAATAATTAAAATAATATATTATGTTATTAACCACAGATGAACCACAAACGATTTTCCAGTCCTTCCCTGAACCTCATTATGTTCCACCATCTTTGACCTCTGGTCCTGTGATGCCTGCTACTAGGTCAGGGAGCACAGGCATTAGCTTACAACTGAGAGCTCATGAAAACAAGCATGATATTATCCACAGAGTTGTGTTTGTGTGAAACGTGTCCTGTGTTGTGTTTGTGTGAAACGTCTCCTGTGTTGTGTTTATGTGAAACGTGTCCTGTGTTGTGTTTGTGTGAAACGTGTCCTGTGTTGTGTTTGTGTGAAACGTGTTGTGTTTGTGTGAAACGTCTCCTGTGTTGTGTTTATGTGAAACGTGTCATGCGTTGTGTTTGTGTGAAACGTGTTGTGTTTGTGTGAAACGTGTCCTGTGTTGTGTTTGTGTGAAACGTGTCCTGTGTTGTGTTTATGTGAAACGTGTCCTGTGTTGTGTTTATGTGAAACGTGTCCTGTGTTGTGTTTGTGTGAAACGTGTCATGCGTTGTGTTTGTGTGAAACGTGTGCTGTGTTGTCTTTTTTGTAAAGCGTGTTGTGTTTGTGTGAAACGTGTCCTGTGTTGTGTTTGTGTGAAACGTGTGCTGTGTTGTGTTTGTGTGAAACGTGTCATGCGTTGTGTTTGTGTGAAACGTGTCCTGTGTTGTGTTTATGTAAAGCGTGTTGTGTTTGTGTGAAACGTGTCCTGTGTTGTGTTTGTGTGAAACGTGTCATGCGTTGTGTTTGTGTGAAACGTGTCCTGTGTTGTGTTTATGTAAAGCGTGTTGTGTTTGTGTGAAACGTGTCCTGTGTTGTGTTTATGTAAAGCGTGTTGTGTTTGTGTGAAACGTGTCCTGTGTTGTCTTTTTTGTAAAGCGTGTTGTGTTTGTGTGAAACGTGTCCTGTGTTGTGTTTATGTAAAGCGTGTTGTGTTTGTGTGAAACGTGTCATGCGTTGTGTTTGTGTGAAACATGCCATGCAGTGCCACCCTGCCTGAAAGCCGGGATGTGTTCAGGGTCCCAGGATGCAGAAGAAGACCAGCACCATGTCCCTGACCATCTCCTCCACCTCCAGGGAGCTCTCCCTTGCTCAGAGACACTCCGGCCTGTCGCAGCCGCTGACGGGCGGCACCCAGAGGGTAAAAACACCACCCTTTCATCCGAGTTTATGTCACTGGAACTGATGGACCTTCTGTTTTCAGATCCAGAGTCCGGAGTCTGGTCAGCAGTACTCAGCTCATGGATTCCCCCCCACTTTCGTCAAGGTAAAAGGATCTCACGTCCACCCGTCTACGTGCTGAATGTTTCTAACATCCTACATGTTGTAGTGTCTCCATGACGTGTTGGCGGTGAAGGGTCAGCTGGTGGTCCTGGAGTGCAGACTGAGAGGAACGCCGCCCATGCAGGTCATGTGGTACAGAGAAGATGAACAAATCCCAGATTCTGATGATTTCAGAATTCTGCGCAAGAGTAAGAACACAAAGAAACTGGGGAAATAAAATTTCTGCCTGGCAACATTCTTCTCTTTTACACACTCTTCTTTCTCTGTGTAGCCTCACTCTTCTCATTCACGTGTTTTCTGTCTCACTGCAGTGATCCTTCATTCCTTTCCAGGACAAACCTCTACCTGTCCAGCGTTTCCTTCACCTGTTCCCCCACTACGTATCAGTCATTCCTCCTCCATGTTTGTCATTGCTCTAACATACTGTACTGCTCTGACACGCTAGACTTCTTCATACAATATCACACTTCTTCTCTGCTCACCTTGTCAGAACCTTTCTCCCCTTTGACCTTTGCTGTAGTTCTCTGCAGCTCCCGCTCACACTCCCCGTACTTCCATGCATCTCCCTCTGACCTTCCCTATACTTCTTTTATCTGTAGAACTCTGTTTAGACTTAAAATTATCTCTGTCTCAGAAAGTCTCTGTCTTATTTTATACTTCTAGTAAGTTGGACCTAAGGCCTCTCTTCAGAAAAAAAAACAAACAAACTTCTCTGAACAGAAATGGAGGCTTGGGTAAGGGTCAGCCTCCAGGTAATACTCTAGGTATACTCTGGGTAAGGTGTGACCCAGAATCAATGCTCTCCTTGGGACCAGTTCAGTTTCATAATAGGAGACCATCGAACTGGTTTTTCAGTTAGAAGGAAATTAGACAACAATAATTAAATCATTCCTGGGTTTCTTTAGTAAACTGTCATTTAAATTAATTTCATTAATTGATTTGTGATTTGAGGAGGCGGATCTATTTTTTTTAAGTTAAGTTTGTAACAATTGAAGACAAACTTGATTTTGGATGTTTTTCTGTTTTGTTGTTCTTCTTATTAAGATTTGTTTTTCTTGTTCTTTGAACAGAGGCCAGTTCTGCATCCGTACCAGGTGAGTAAGTAGTGCTGCCCTCTATTTTTTCTTTTAAATTTATATATATACTTTATTAATCTCTGACTGGGGAATTTGGGTGCTGCACTACACCACAGCAGGCTGCCACCTATGACAGCGCCACAGGTGGGAGGAAAGGGGGGTTAGGTGTCTTCTCCAAGGACCCTAGATGGAAACTCAGTGGGATGCAAACCCGCAAACTTTCAGTTAACTTCCGGTCCGCGGGCGAACGCTCTAACCACTGAGCCACCGTCTCCCCCAATTGGCTGAACTTTATTACCTTAATGAGCCTTCAGGGCTGCTTCTTCCGTCAGATTCAAGATAAACCTCATTGTTCCAGAGTTTTTTAAAAAAATGGCGTAAATTCACCCAAACTGCGGCCATTTAAATGCATATACTTCTTCTTCTTTCGGCATTTCCCTTCAGGAGTCGCCACAGCAAGTCAGTTTTTTCCATCTAACCCCATCTGCTGCATCTTCTTCAGTCACACCAACTATCATATACTTCATATGTATTTTTTTTTTTAAAAAGCCAAAACGTCTCTGTGATATTACATGTGAAACTGTTACAATGAAGCTTGGTGTTATAACAGTGGTTTTCTGAGAATACTCATGGGATCAAATTAGTAAAGCATGTTCTGAGTCCAAATTAGAGTAAAGCTGACTTATCAGTCTTATCAAAGTTATCAGAGGGTATGGACTTTAAAAGTCAGAAGCTGCCAAATGGTAAGACTCGGGGAATAGATGAGACTTGGTGATGGAAGCTGAGGTGAACTTAGGACAGTGAAATGAAGCAGTTGAAGCAGCGAGGAAACAATGAGAAAGCACACATAAATGCCCCGAGTGTAGAACTTTGAGTATATCAGAAACTTTCTCACGAGTGGGGGAAGGTCGACAGAAGGATCGATGAGGCGTCTGTGATAATCAGGACGCTGTATCAATCCATTGTTGTGAAGAAAGAGCTGAGCCGGACAGCAAACCTCACGATTTACCATGGTAACAGGGATCTACGTTCTTACCCTCACCATGGTAACCAGGATCTATGTTCCTACACTCACCATGGTAACCAGGATCAACATTCCTACCCTCACCATGGTAACCAGGATTTACATTCCTACCCTCACCATGGTAAGCAGGATCTACGTTCCTACCCTCACCATGGTAACCAGGATTTACATTCCTACCCTCACCATGGTAAGCAGGATCTACGTTCCTACCCTCACCATGTTAACCGGGATCTACGTTCTTACCCGCACCATGGTAACCAGGATCTATGTTCCTACCCTCACCATGGTAACCAGGGTCTACGTTCCTACCCTCACTATGGTAACCAGGATCTACGTTCCTACACTCACCATGGTAACCAAGATCAACATTCCTACCATCACCATGGTAACCAGGATCTACATTCCTACCCTCACCATGGTAAGCAGGATCTACGTTCCTACCCTCACCATGGTAACCGGGATCTACGTTCTTACCCGCACCATTGTAACCAGGATCTATGTTCCTACCCTCACCATGGTAACCAGGATCTACGTTTTACCTTCACTATGGTAACCAGGGTCTATGTTCCTACCCTCACCATGGTAACCAGGATCTACGTTTTACCTTCACTATGGTAACCAGGATCTACGTTCCTACCATCACCATGGTAACCAGGATCTACATTCCTACCCTCACCATGGTAACCAGGATCTACGTTTTACCTTCACTATGGTAACCAGGATCTACGTTCCTACACTCACCATGGTAGAGGTAAGATCTTAAGACCAAGCCTGAGCCCAAGCCTGACCCGGGTCGGGCCAAAAATATCAATCATTTCTTCGGGTCGGGCTCGGGCTCCTCTTTCGCTGACTTTTTTTTCGAATAAATACATGTTTATAAAATGTATACTAAAATGAGGTGTGTGTACTAAACTAAGGAATACCTGTTATAAAATTCATAAACAAACAGAGAAGTAATGTTTAATTACTAAACAAGATCCGTAGAGCATGCTCTGAATATGTTTCTTTTCATAAATAACAATTACAAATAAAACATGACATTTTGGGTTTGCTTCGGGCTCGGGCCTGCAAATCAAGTTACGGTAATTGGTTGGGCTCGGGACGGGTTTTAATACCCGCGGGCCGGGTCGGGCTGGATTTTTTAGGCCCAATCTCGCCTCTACACCATGGTAACCAGTATGGGTGGTGACCAAAAGAATAAGATCGTGGATACTGACAGATCAGTGTGTGTCGATCACAGAGTCGCCATGGTAACCACCTCTCTTTCTCATTCACTTGTGGGAGGCATTACTCCGGAGCCCAAACTGTGAGAACTTGTCATTAGTCATGAGTTTTTTCAGGAACCACCGTCTCATTATAAAATCATTACACATGGTTGATTTGCATGATCCACATGTGGAGTTCCAGAAGCATGATGGGGTGGGATGGAGATCAAGCTGGTTGACACCTGAGATTTGTTGCAGGTTTGATTTATGAAGCTTAAGTTGTGTAAAGAGTATTACTTTTTTTTGAATGAACCCCATGTTCACATAGCTTAAGCAAAGTCCTCGAGCTCTTTAAAAACACTTGTTGATTTAAATATCTAAAAAAAATTCTTCTCTGATCTTCTCACATATGAAAATGTTGCTGATGAACTGAACAGAGGAGCTGTGCACTCTGGTGATTACCGAGGCCTTCCCTGAAGATTCCGGACTCTTCCGATGTGTTGTCCAGAACAAATTTGGCACCATCTGCTGTTCTGCCATGCTGGAGGTCTATGACGGTACGACGTTTCTCACCCCAAACGCCACACTGTGACCCCAACGCTAAGCGTGAACCCTAACCCTGCCTGTTCCCCTCTGAGCAGACATGGAGGAGCAGATGGAGGCGGAGGCTCTCCACCAACAGGAAACAGTTTGTGAGAAAGACTTCCAGGAAGAGTCAGTCACTACCACAAAGAGCTTTGAGGACTTTCCTCCAGAGCTGCCTGACTCTGTAAACTCCCCCCCCCCGGAGTGGCCCGACGGCCCTATAGAGGACAACATGGCAGCGGCGGAGTGAGTAAAACATGTTTGCATCATTTATTCATTCCAAAAGTGATCCATCAATCTTTCATCTCCTCTCTGAGGTGTTCAGAACCTGCTGGGAGATGTAGTTCTCTCTGCCGGAAGATGTAGTTCCTTCCTGCAAGGAGATGTAGTCTTTTCTGCTGGGATATCAGAATCAGAAAGACTTTTATTGCCATGGTCAGTGAACAAGAATCAGAGAATAGGAACTTGCTGTGGTACTAGTGTGCAAATACTAAACATAGTAATAAAAATAATAAACATTGGAAATGTAGCTATGATATTTAAAAAAAAAAAAAAAAAAACTAACAAAACTAATTTTAACAAAACTAAGAAGTGCTTAGAACAAAAATGTAAACTGTAGTGCAGTAACGATCATAGATAAAGAGAGTGAAGTGACCAAGTGACGAGTGGATCCAGATTATAAAGTGTTCATAAGTCCAACGGCAGAAGGGAAAAAGGTGTTTTTGTTGCTGGACGTTCTGGTCCGGATGGACCAGAGCCTCCTGCCCGAGGGGAGTCGCTCAAAAAGGCAATGCCCAGGGTGGGAAGGGTCAGCTGCTATCTGACCTGCACGCCCCCGAGTCCTGTAGACATACTGGTCATGGAGAGATGGAACGCTGCAGCCGCACCTTCCCTGCAGAGCGCACAATGCGCTTCATGCAGTCTGTGTTTGTCCCTGGCTGTGGCTCCAGCGTACCATACGGTAATGGAGGAGGTGAGGATGGACTCGATGATGGCTGTGTAAAACTGCACCAACATCTGGGCGGGCAGCTTGGCTTTCTTCATCTGCCGCAGAAAGTACATCCTCTGCTGGGCCTTTTTGATCAGGGAGCTGATGGATGGCTCCCACTTTAGGTCCTGTGTGATGGTGGTGCCAGGATATGTAGACCTTGCTGCTGAGAGACGTAGTCCTTCCTGCTGGTATATGTAGATCTTTTACTGTTGATCATTTTCTTTTTTAAATTGCTTCAAAGTTTTGAGAGTTTATTAAACTTTAAGTTTAAAACTTTTTAAATAACTCTGTTCATGAAATGCTGGACATTTAACAAACATTAAAATATACAAAATGTAGTATTTGTTTTAAATCATATTTAAATTTCTGGAATTAACTTTTTTTTTCTCCCATAAAAGTTTTAAACATAAATAAACTAAAATAGAAAACATAGTAGAAAAAGTTTCAAAAAAGTCTTCTGGACAGTTTAATTCTTCAACGAGACGTTTCGACTTCCATCCGGAAATCATTTTCAATCTGAATGAGATTTCATTCAGATTGAAAATGATTTTCAATCTGAATGAGATTTCATTCAGATTGAAAATGATTTCCGGATGGAAGTCGAAACGTCTCGTTGAAGAATTAAACTGTCCAGAAGACTTTTTTGAAACTTTTTCTACTATGGATCACTCCTGGATGAATGAGGGACTACACGGATAAAATAGAAAACCTTTAAGAATATAAATAAATGTGTAGTGAGTTTGTTTGACCAGACGCGGCGCTGTCATACGTTTCTGGTTTTAACTTTTATAACTTTTATTTTCAGCAAATAATGTAAAACTTTGAGAGAATCTCTGATCAAATCAAACAGATAAATAATCAGGAACAGGAACTGATCTGGTGCGGTTGTCATGGCAACGTGGCCGCGCACACCGGTGAGTGCGCGCAGGCGCAGCGTCACCTGTCACCCGAACCTGCAGCTGGTACCAGATCCAGGTTCACGAAAGGTCCAGGAGTGGATCCGCTAAAGAAAAAGAAAGTTTTTTCTTGAAGAGTTTGAACTTTGAAAGGATTATTTTTTTTCTTCCTGGAAGAAAGAAAGTGAATCTGCTTTAAAGGTCAGACTATTTTTACCTCCAGCAGAAAGAAACTATTTTAAGATTTCATTTCTTTTTGGATTTAAACTCCAACCAGAAAATTAAAACTATTCATCTGTTTCATAAAAACTCACATGTTTAACTTTTATCACAATTTATTTCTCACATATTAACTAAAAAGTTTTAAAATGAGGGTTTGATATTTAATCTTAAAATGAAGGTTTCAGACTTTAGAATAGTTTGTCATAAATAAAGATTTTAAGGTTAATTTAAAATCATTTGATGAATAATCAGTGAGTTTCTGTCTTGGTAAAAGTTTTATGGCCTTAAAGTTCTGTCCATTCAGACTTATGATCTCATATGAAACCTGAAGAACAGACATGGCGGCTGTGTCCTTCAAACCCCCCCACCCCCACACACACACACACACACTCCATTCTAACCTCCCCTACCCGCTCCCACAAAGCTGCTCAGGAACCAGAAGCCCAAATCTCTCACCCATTGAGGGCTCAGGTCCGACTTTAAAACCTCCTTCTTGATCCAAACTGAATTGTGTTTCCACCACTTTCTTTCATTTACTGGGGAGCAGGAAGCCCAGGCTTCACTCACCCTGGCCACACCCTCAAACTCACTAGGGAGGAGGTGTTCCCTGTCCGGCTGTGAGACAGTCTCTGCAGCAGGTCCGGAGTCTGCCTCCAGGTCTCCTCCTGGTGAAATAGAACACCTCACCACTGAGGTAAGTAGCCTAAACTGGATTCCTGAACCACCCTATCTGAATCATCTCGACCTGGAGGAGCAATGGCTCTACTCCTCCATGTAGGTCAGGACACCGCCTCTGACCTGCGGAGGGTGCTCCACCCTTTCCAGGGTCACTGATTTCCATCGAGGCTGCTTCACACTCGGCAGCAAATCGGTCCGGTGAGAGCTGGAGATCTTGGCTCGATGAAGCCAACAGAACCACATCAGCTGCAGAAAGCAGGGATTCAATAGGGAGGAACAGGATCCCCCTCCGTCTCGGCTGCACCTACAAATTCTGTCCATAAAGAACAGTATTGGGATGGAGTCTGACTCTCATCGGAAATCCATCATCCTGCTTGGTGTCCTGTCGAGATCTGTGACCGTCTAGATCTGCCACAGGTCGCTTCTGCACATGGCCAGGGATCCATGATGGATCCACACTCTGGTCCCATGGCGAAGTCCCTGTCGAACTGAGCTTCTGTTAAGGATGGAAGTTAGATGGATTAAGGAATAAATAAGAGTAGTGGTTAAGGATAATCACAGGTTTATGTGTAAATAAATATTCTGTGTCATTGAAATGGAGAAGATCGCTAACAACAAAGTGGGGCGGAGTTTGGTTGCATCATAGAAGTTTGGTTGCGTTTTGGGCATGTGCAAAAGTGAGTGGTCGCAGATCAAACCAAGCTCTAGTACCAAATTGGCTTGAGTTGTTTGGAGCTGCCTTAGTGATCTACCCAGAATGCCTTGCAGGTGGTGTGTGTTAGCTGTAAGGAAGCACGGTGCCCAGTTAGCAGCTGCTGTCTGAATACCAGGACTAATATAGCTCACAGTAATCACACAATGTGCACAGGCAGCATGTTTTATGTATTGTTGTTTTGAGTCATGCATTGTTTAATGAAATAAATAAAGATGATTTAAAACTAGTTTTCACTCAGAAGGTTTCAGTGAAACAAAATGTCAAATTCTTTCTTCCAGATCAACGTGTTGTGGGAAGTTATTCCCATATCAGTGGGTATTTGTCTAAATCCAAAAGCACAGGATAAAATTGAATCCTTATTTTCACCAGTTTTATCAAACTGTGGTTAGAGAATTAGACAGGAAGGATAGTTTATAGTACAGGTGTCAAATCTGAATCTGGTCCACTTGTTTTACAGCCTACAGTGCATGTACCACTGATACTACACCTCCCAGAATGCTCTGCTGGTGTTTTACCGGGATCTGTAAATAGATTTTAGTTTGTTCAGGTATTCATTACCATTGTCAATAAAAAAATTCACAGACGAGAAACTTGTTTCAGCACAGTGTGCAAAGTCAAACATAAAGTCTGTCTAAAATAAAATAAACTTTTGTTTCATCTTCTGAACTGTTTATCCTCAATGGGGTCGCGGGGTTGTCGGAATCTATCCTGACTGATTTCAGGCGAAAGGCACGGTACACCTCAA
This sequence comes from Neostethus bicornis, assembly GCA_902685375.1. NCBI lineage: Eukaryota > Metazoa > Chordata > Actinopteri > Atheriniformes > Phallostethidae > Neostethus > Neostethus bicornis. The sequence continues at coordinate 18,267,830 of LR738561.1, forward strand.
ACATGTCGCCAGTCTGTTGCGGGACGACGCACAAACTCATTCCTAGGGGCAATGTTACAGCGGACAATCTACATCACAAGGTGGGAGAAAACCAGAGTACCTGGAGACCACACACGCAAACGCCACTCAGAAAGGCCAGTAATTCAAGCCTCACCCTCACCCCAGGACTCAAACCCTGACCTTCTTGCTGTGGGGCCACTGTGCTAACCACTGCACCACCCTACAGCCCTTTTTATAAAATAAAAATCCCTCTGCCTACATAAAAAAGACACAACATACAGTAAACACAATAATTACAATTTGAAGTAGCATCATACAGTTTAGTGCATAAAGAACGATAAAGTGGCAGCGACCGGTAGATGCAGTGAAAGTTTTCAAGAGTTCAGTTTATTGAGGAGACAGGTCAGGTAGTGTTCATCAGTCTGACGGCTGATGGGAAAAGCTGTCCCTGTGGGCTGAGTACTCCCCCGTGTAACCATCAGGATGAAGAACATCTACTCATCCCCGTACTGGACATCTCCGGGCTGAGGAGTCCCCCGTGTAACCATCAGGATGAAGAACATCTACTCATCCCCGTACTGGACATCTCCGGGCTGAGGAGTCTCCCGTGTTTCCATCAGGATGAAGAACATCTACTCATCCCCGTACTGGACATCTCCGGGCTGAGGAGTCCCCCAGTGTTTCCATTAGGATGAAGAACATCTACTCATCCCCGTACTGGACATCTCCGGGCTAAGGAGTCCCCCAGTGTTTCCATTAGGATGAAGAACATCTACTCATCCCCGTACTGGACATCTGCGGGCTGAGGAGTCCCCTGTGTTTCCATCAGGATGAAGAACATTTATTGACTTCTTTAGATATTTAGCTGTAGATTAGATTAAGCTAATATTTAAACAATAATCTTTGACACATTGTTTGCTCGTCCCGGGGGAGGGATCTCTCTTTCATGTGGATCCCCACGATGTTTCTTATTTTTTCCCCACTGATGGTTTTTTTTGGAGTTTTTCCTCACCGAGAAGGAGAGTCTAAGTGCATAAATGTGCTAGTCTTGTTTAGTTAGCATTTGTTAGTTATTTTTCTTGTTGTGTGTTTGTGTTAATACATTCCTCTTTTTCTTGTGAAGCCCATTGAGACGTAAATTCTGTGATTTTGGGCTAAAAAATAAAATTGAATTGAATTGGTGAGAGGTCTAGGTCCGAATAAACCGTAGCCTTCTGCCTGAGGGGAGCAGCTCAAAAAGTTTGTGGCCAGGGTGAGAAGAATCAATCTTACCCACTCATCCCAGAGTCCTGGAGACCGTTGCTATAATGACCTTTTACCAGCTTCATGTCATTTAGTTTTTAATGTAGTTGTTTACAGTATCATTAAGCTTTGCTTGTCTTAAGTTCAGATGAAAACAAGTTTTTGAGTTTGAACTGATGAGGCGTTAATGGGCTGTGGGAACTTTGTGATTAACCTGGTCTGCCCTTCAGGTCCACAGAACCACCAAACCAGCTAACGGGTTTCAGTGAAGAGGAAAACCTCCTGAGCTCACCAGAGATCTCCGTCCAAGTCTGCACCCCCAGCCCGCCCCCACCTGCCCCCAAACTGTTCACCCCAAGCAAGCTGAGCTTCACCGTGAGCGCTCCTCGTGCACATTCTCTCTGTTTGGAAGATTTACTTACCCGATGTCTCCTCCTTTCCAGTCCTCCCAGTCCACCAACATGAACCTGTCAGACCTGCCCACCTTCATCCCCAGTGCATTCCCCCCCAGCGCCTTCAACTACGAGCGGCCCAGACATTTCATCCAGTCCCAGCCAGCCTTCCAGGCTCCGAGCTACGAGAGTGTTCTGAGGGAGAATCAGGAGGACCAGGAAGAGAACCATCTGAGTTCTGTAGAGCTGCAGAGTCACCTTCAAAACACCCAAAGCTTGTCCCAGGTCTCATCTCAGACCCAGTCCAAATCCTCTTCTCAGATCCAGTCCAAATCCTCCTCTCAGACCCAGTCCAAAACCTCTTCTCAGACCCAGTCCCAGGTCTCATCCCAGACCCCTAGCATTAATCAGACACAGTCTAAAAATTTTTCCCTAACCTTCAGTCAGAATGAGGCTCAGATTCAGTCCAAAAATGTGTCCCAGACCATTGGTTTGAATCAAAACAACTCCATTAATCAGACCCAGTCTAAAGCCTTGTCCCAGTCCCTCAATCAGTCCCAATCCCAGGTCTTATCCCAGACCCTAACCCAGAGTGAGTCCCTCAGTCAGACCCAGTCTAAAACCGTGTCACAAACCCTTGGTCTAAATCAAAATACCTCCATTGATCAGACACAGTCTAAAGCCGTGTCCCAGGCCTCATCCCAGACCTTCAGTCAGAATGAGTCCCTCAATCAGGCTCGGTCTAAAACCTCCTCCCAGACCGTCAGCCTGACTCAGAACCAGTCCCAGACCCTCAGTCAGAACCAGCTCCAGGCCCAGTTTAACTCCCTGAGTGTAAATCAGATGCAGACCTCCTCCCAGTCTCAGAACCAGGTCCAGTCCATCTCTCAGACCCGCTCTAATGGAACCAGTAAGTCCTCCCCCTCCTCCTCCAGCCTCAGCTCTCCCACCTCTCCCTCTTCCCCCCCCTCTTCCTGTGTGGCCCGCCCCACCATGCGTTCCACCATCACCTTAACCCCCCGCGTGCCCAGTGCCACCGGGCTGGGCAGCGCCACCCTGCCGGCCAATCAGGACAGCCTGTCTCCATCTGCTGCTTACCTCTGCTCCGTATTACCCGCCTCCACCAGCCCCCTCCTTCCCAACCGAGCCGCTCCTTCTCTCCACCCGCTTCCTGTCTCACCCTCCCTCCCTCGCTCCCCTTCATCCTCGTTCATCCCTGTCACCCCACCCAGCAGCCAGAGCAAAGTGCCTCCTGCGGTGGTCTCACTGCCCCCCAGCTACAAGTCCACACCCAACACGTGAGTAAAGATCCTTATGATTCAAGTTTTATTTTATCCAGAAGGAAATGATAATAATGATAACAGTCATACTCTATTATTCCTTCATGGAGAAATTACTGTTCATCAGTAATAGGTTTGTCATAGGTTGCCATGATGGCACCATAGGTGGGAGTAACTGGGGGTCAGGTGTCTTCTCCAATGACACTTAGATGTGAGCTCATCAGGAATCAAACCGACAATTTTTCAGTTCAAAGACGGCCATTCTACCACTGAGCTATAACTCCCTAGAAGAGAAGGTCCAGGAGGAGGGGCGGGAAGTGACCTTCGGGCTTCAGTCAGTCGTCTTTGTAACTGTTTATTCCAGTAGGGGGCGCCAGCTGGATTTTCAAAGAAATTAAAAAATGAGTCATGAGGAAAACAGCTGTTTTTTAAACTAAACAGAGGTACAACATTCCTGTTCTTAGATTCTCGTTCTCAGTGAAGAGAAACTCTGAAGAAAGTAAAATTAGAAAACGGATAGAAATCAACGTGTAGGAGAGATTTAAAAATCTGAGGAATTGTTGCCGTGTAGCATGTTCAGCTACCGAACTACAAACATAGCAGAACAACACATGCTGTCATGTCTGTTCCCTTATTGGCTAAGACGTTTTCTCATTGCTGCCTGCAATCCCTGACCTCGTTGCTGTAGAAAAGTGAGCAGAGGCACCAGATGGCGCCAGGCTGGCTCGCTGCTAACAAGCAACAACTTAAATTAAAATAGCTGCTAATAATCTTTTCTAAAGAGGAGTATGTAATACTAGTCTTTGACTAAGAGACTGTGTCTGGGAGATAATTCTTTCAAACGAGTTCTTGGTGGATAAAAGTTCTGCTTCCAACGACCTATGGCATGTGTAGAGTTCCTCTGACATATTTTAAATGTCATTGAAAACAAAGATGTCCTTTTTCCCTGTCTCCAAACAGACTTCCCAAACCCATTCTGAAGAAGTCTGTGCCATCCCGGCCCTCCTCCTCTCGATCCACAGAGGAAGACATCCAGGGTTCCAAAGATGCTCTGATTCAGGATCTGGAGAAAAAGCTTCGGTCCAAAGAGGCCAGGAGGCGACACAGCCAGGTATAGGTGTGGGCGGGGTATCTAGTATTCAGGAGAACTGGACCACAATTAGCATAAAAAAACTCACCATTAAATTTACTTCCATGACTTCACGAATTAGTTTATTCAGATCCAGGAGAGGAGCATCTTAACCAGTCTCCAAGTCTACTGTCAGTTAATTTACACTTTCTTAAATTAGATTTAACACCTTGATTGTTAAACTGGCGACACACATGCATGCACACTCACTCACAAACAAACAAACAAACAAACAAACACACACACACACACACACACACACACACACACACACACACACACACACACACACACACACACACACACACACACACACACACTGTCGGGTCTAAAAAAAGCTTCATTCAATTTAGTACCCCAGTATCATAACCAACAATTAATCTCACACAAGGAAACAAGCGCTTTTCCTCACTGCAGTGGGGGAGAGATGAGGAGAACAGAGACGTAACTCTGAGATTTACGTCCCAGAGTCACGACTCTGGTGAGTTCATCTCACCCCGGCTGCATCCTTTTATTAGAAAAAATAGGTCAAAGTTTACATAAGGACACTCACAGGTGTCTGAAGAATGAGTTAATCAGTCTGAAGAATTAACTAATAATTGGGACTGGTGAGGGGTGTATTTCACGTTCCTAAGGGGTTGCACACCTATTTTGAAATAGGTGTGCAAATTTCATTCCTAGGGGCAACTGCGTAGCCTTGACTCACCCTAATATGTATGTTTTTGGAGAGTGGTAGGAAACCGTAGAAAACCCACACATACACAGGAGAACATGCAAACTCAACATAGAAAGAACAATGTTTCAAGCCTCACTCCTACTATGGGACTTGAATCCTGACCTTCTTGCTGTGGTGCACCGTGTTAACCACTGCACCACTGTGGAAAGTAAGATTATTAGTGTATAAAATGAAGACGATTAAATCAGAAATGACCTTTTTTATATTTGGAATGGAAACCATGTTGCATCAAATGAAACGTGTTTTTTGTTATTAAGAAAGTTTGCAACAATTTTTTATTGGACTCTAGAAATAAATAAAAAAAGACTGGTTTTGCATTTATTACAGATGAAACGGACACACATTTACTGATAGAGTTTTTCATAATTTACATGTTTTTTAATATTTTTTTAGAAAGCCTGGCTCCAGTCTCCAATTGGTTTTAAGTCATTTATATGCGGTGACATTTTTCAGACGCTAAAGATGTAAAATATAAGAATCCATTCGTGAATGGAGGTGCTCCATTTTTATTTCTGCGGCTCATTGTTCTAAGTAGGAGGGGGATGGAGCTTACCTGTGCGGCTGGAGCACACAGGAAAGCAGGACGTGTCGCTGACAGAAGATTTGTATATTTCAGAAACTCTCCTATGAGGAACGGATGGCACGACGGCTTCTTGGTCCCGATACCTACATGCTGGACCAGGACAGCCTGTCTGACTCCCAGCTGGACCAGGTCCATCACACATCGTTTCTGGTCCAAACCCACCAGAACATCATACGGTTATAAATGCATGTGAGAGTGTGTGTATGTTTTAGATCTCACATGGTTTTGTGTTGCAGCCAGATTCACCAGAAGGACACACCGGAGGCTTATGGTAAACATTTGTCCTGATTATTTCCCATCACAGGAATACCGTGTGTAAGGGACGCTGGCTCATGCAGCAGCTGATTTCTGTTTTGTGCATGTAGGGGGCGACACCATTCTGGAACAGACGAGCGTAGCAGCGAAGGACTTTCTATTCAAGAGAAATGTTACGCTCCCAGATTCCTGCAGATTCCACCAGACCTTACTGTGGAGGAGGGACGCTTCTGTAGGATAGACTTCAAGGTTACACACACACATACACACACACACACACACACACACACACACACACCCCGCCCACGCACACACAGACACTCTGACACACACAGACCTCACTGTAGAGGAGGGACGCTTCTGTAGGATAGACTTTAAGGTTACACACACACACACACACACACACACACACACACACAGACACCGCACACACACACACACACACACACACACACACACACACCCCACCCACACACACACAAACAAACCCCGCCCACACACACGCAGACACACACACACACACACACACACACAGACCCCGCCCACACACACACACACACATACACACACACACACACACACATACACACATACACACACACACACGTACACACATACACACACCTCACTGTGGAGGAGGGACGCTTCTGTAGGATAGACTTGAAAGGTTACACATACGCACGCACGCACACACACACGCACATACACAAAGACATGGTAAATAACCAATGAGACTGTTGAACATTTTTTAAATATTAAATTTCCTGGTAATGGTTTTTATGTTGTTTTTTTTTTTTTTTTACCCTGATGAGAAACGATCTACGTCGGCCTGGAACAAATCTGATCCACAATAAGATGACTTAGTCGTAATTCTCTTCCTAGCTGAACATGTTTAAAACACTTTGACACCATCTCACTCTTACTGCAATAAAAACATGAACTAACCCAAATAACACGGACTAAAACTGGTTCAGTCCAGTTAGAAAACATTACGAACGCCATGAAAGATACCTTCATTTTAAACACTGTCGATCAGTCTTTCATGGTGAAAAGAGCTGAGCTTAAAACAACATTTTTGATTTACCAGTCGGTCTACCTTACTACCCTCACCATGGTAACCAGGTTCTACGTTCCTACCCTCACCATGGTAACCAGGTTTTACGTTCATACCCTCACCATGGTAACCAGGTTCTACATTCCTACCCTCACCGTGGTAACCAGGATCTACATTCCTATCCTCACCATGGTAACCAGGTTCTACTTTCCTACCCTCACTATGGTAACCAGGTTTTACGTTCGTACCCTCACCATGGTAACCAGGTTCTACATTCCTACCCTCGCCATGGTAACCAGGATCTACGTTCCTACCTTCACCATGGTAACCAGGATCTATGTTCCTACCCTCACCATGGTAACCAGGTTCTACGTTCCTACCCTCACCGTTGTAACCAGGATCTACGTTCCTACCCTCACCATGGTAACCAGGATCTACGTTCCTACCCTCACCATGGTAACCAGGATCTACATTCCTACCCTCACCATGGTAACCAGGATCTACGTTCCTACCCTCACCATGGTAACCAGGATCTATGTTCCTACCCTCACCATGGTAACCAGGTTCTACGTTCCTACCCTCACCGTTGTAACCAGGATCTATGTTCCTACCCTCACCATGGTAACCAGGATCTACGTTCCTACCCTCACCATGGTAACCAGGATCTACATTCCTACCCTCACCATGGTAACCAGGTTCTACGTTCCTACCCTCACCGTGGTAACCAGGATCTATCTTCCTACCCTCATCCAATGTCACCAGCTGTGGGTGATAACCGAAAGAACGAGATTGTGGATACAAGCAGCCAAGATTAGCTTTCTCTGCAGGATGGGCAGAGTCTCTCTCTGAGATAGAGGGAGGAGCTTTGAGTACAGCCGTTGCACCTCTGGGTCGAGAGAAGCCTGACAGGGTGGTTTGGGCACCTGGCAAGGATGCCTCCCTCACTGGTGAGGTGTTTCGGGCATGTCCAACTGGGAGGAGACCCAGATGCAGGCCACTAGACTTGCTGGAGAGACTTTGTCTGACAGCTGGCCAAGGAAAACCTCGGGATCCACCGGGGTGAACTGGAGGATGCAGTCGAAGTGGTTTGGTTTTCTGTCCAAGGCTGTTGCCCCCACGACTCAGACACGGATTAGTGTAAGATGACGGAACAGAACAGATTTTGATGTATATTTATTTTACATTTGTAGCACCCAGCCTCACTTTTACTTCTTTTTTTTTTTTTTTCATCAGATGGCAAAATTCAACAACTTTTAACACACTTTTTTAAAAAGTGTAAATAGTAAAAATAACCTCAAACTGTTTTTGTACAAATTATAAGAATATTTCAGCTATGATTTGTTTTTTTCTTTATGCACATTAATCCTATTTTTACATGAAGTATGTGAAGATTTAATCCCCATGCTCACACTAGGATGTCGGGGGTGTGAGGTAAACCCAGTGTGTGTGTGTGTGTGTGTGTGTGTGTGTGTGTGTGTGTGTGTGTGTGTGTGTGTGTGTGTGTGTGTGTGGGTGTGCAGGTGGGGGGTCTCCCTGCTCCAGATGTCTCCTGGTACCTTGACGGTAAAGCCATCCGTCCAGACGACTACCACAAGATGCTAGTGTGTGAGAAAGGTCTGCACTCCTTCATCATAGAGATTGTCACCGTGCACCACGCCGGCGTGTATGAGTGTGTTGCTAAGAACCGGGCGGGGCAAAGCCGCTTCACCATGAAGCTGGACGTTCTGGGTGAGTGCCACATGGTAGGGAGGGATTTTACAGAAAGGAGGTAACGTCTTTTCTGCAGCCCAGGAGGCGCTGCGCCCCCCCACCTTCGTCCAGAGGATGCTGAATACCCGTGCTGTCGAGGGGGACACGGTGAGACTGGAGTGTAAAGTAGACGCATCTCCCCCACCTCAACTTTTCTGGAAGAAAGACAAAGACATGCTGCGTATTGACCCCCATAGAATGAGGTGAGACATGTTGCTTAATGTGGGAGAGGCTGAGGTGTAATTTTAATGATGTAAAGTAGTAGAGAACACCTGGTTACAGTGATCCCCACAAAAAGAGTTCCAGAAAAAATGATAAAACAAGTCTTCCATCTGATTGTTTTGATCAATCAGACTGTTTCGTTGTCTCTCTGAAAACAGTTTGACCTTGCAGCATTGGGGTTCACTCGCTCCATAATGGGCGGGTCCTCTTTCTTTTTAACCTATCTTTCTTTTCTGACGGGAATCGGACGTGACCCAAACAGTCAGTGTAGTCCGGAAAATAGATAGCATAAAAACAAACCTTTTCTGAACAAACTTTCTAAACGCTAAATTTAAATTCTCAGTCTGTGGAATCGTTTCCAACATGGACCGAATAGCATGTTCAACTATAGAACAGCAAACATGGTAGTAAAACTATGCTGAGCAGAGCCACTAGGTGGCACCATCCTGACTACCATCTGCATCTATATTCAAAGTAAAGTCAAATGTTTTTTCATGCATTCAAAGTTTTGCTAAAGTTTGTAATCTGGTTTTGCCTCCAACACGTTTTGCTTCGTATCAATACAGGACGCTGCATTCTGCGTCTGGTGCAAGAAAGGCAGGTGGTGGAAAATAAAACTTTTTATACCCAAGTATGCAGTAAAAGTCATTTACAGACCGAACTGCTGACATTTAAAAAAAAAAAAAAAACCCTGATTGATGTTTTGCAGAAACATATCTAAGGAGTTTTTAAAAAGTGTCTTGGAACAATAAATCAAAACAAAACAGCAACAAATGGACATAAATTAGTCACAATATTCTGCAGTGTGATTAAATCTTTACCTGCTGGTAGAATGAGTTCTTATGATAAATGAGAAATTTTTTACTTCCAGAAATTCTCTCAGTTCCAAAAGTCATTATTAATATGTTGCTGTTGATCAAAATCATAAAAAAAGTTTTTTGGTCTTTGGTCTTTTTTGGTCACTTATCCAGAAACCTTTAAAGTGTTTCTGAGTGGTCTGCAAGTATTTTACTGACGTTTATCAAGTATTTGTTTTGCTGTTATGGGGTGGACTTGAGGAAAAAGAGGGTCCCAATTGTATCTGGCCTGCATCAATGGATCTGATATGGAGACTTTCTCATTGTTCACATGAACAGTAAACTGAAATGATCAACAACACGGACATGATCTACAAAAAGGACCTGAGTAGACTGTACAACCTGAGATAGCTCAAGTCTTCAATGTTTACAACAAGATACTGACAGTGTTCTACCGGTCCATCATGGAGAGGGTCTCCATGTTCTATCGGTGCATCATGGAGAGGGTCTCCATGTTCTACTGGTCCATCATAAAAAGGGTCTCCATCATGGAGAGTGTCCTGTTCCTCTCTATGGTCTGCTGGGGAGCTGCTGTAAAAACAAAGGATTTCAACGGAATAAACAAACTGATTAAAATGCTGAATCTGTGGATTGCTCACCCCTTACCAGTGTTGAGGGGGTGACGGCGGACACACCCTCTCCCATGTCCACCACGAATGTATGAACCATCTTCAGTGACAAACTCCTGCAACACTGCTGCACAAAGGAACGGTAAAGAAAATGATTCCTGCCGTCCTCCATCAAACTCTTCAACTTTTCATGCTCTAGTCTGTAACTACCAGAGCAGAGGTCGTTACGGGTTCTTCTTTGGTTTTTATGTTTACATCACAGCATAAAATTATCCTTTGGGGATAAAGTATTTTTAATTCATGTTTTATGGTACCATCTTAAAAATATTTGAAAAAAACAAAAAACAAACCCCTTCACTCCACAATCAAAATTGAATTGTGAACTGATTTAACCGAATCGTTTCTAAAGCGTATGATGACTGTCTGTGTTCCAGCCTATATCAGGATGGTTCAGGACGACAGTGCCTCCTGCTGGAACGTGTGACGAAGTGTGATGCCGGCTGGTACACGCTGTCCGCTATCAACGAGGCCGGAATGTCCACCTGCAACGCCCGGCTGGACGTCACCTGTAAGTTACCACGGTAACCATCAGCTGACAGAGAACTCTTCCCTCCATTCCTCCTCTTTCCTTCTTTAATGACCTGCTGAGTTATTTTCAGAAGCTGCTATGAGAGAAATGTGGAGGCTCCTCTAACACCCTCCAACCCACCCTCCCCTTCTCTCTCTCTTTCTCTCTCCCTCTCTCTCTGTGCAGCTCGCTCAGCCCCCAAGCCGGCCCCTCCTGCCTCTAAGACCCTGAAACTTTTGTCATCCCTGAGCCATGTTCCTGCCGTGGAGAAACCCACCCAGCACACTGCCCCCCTGTATGAGAGTGAGGAACTGTAGAGCCAGCACCTCCTGAGGGAGAAGTCTGGGGTCTCACCCCGTTCCCACACCGTCCTCTTCCACCTCCGGCGGTCACTGAGATTCACTTCCCGTCAAATTCAGATTTTTCTGCTTAAACATTAATAAATTTTCTTTTTTGTTTTGGCTCTTTTTGTGGAATAAATTTGCAACTTTGAATCAGCTGATGCCAAAACTGCAGCAAGTGTGTGTGCTTGCGACCCCTCTCTCTCTCTCTCTCTCTCTCTCACACACACACACACACACACAGCCCTAACCCCACGAACAGCACCATTTACTGGTGTAGTTCTGGGGCTTTCCTCTGGCAGGCTGAGATGTTTCTTCTTGGGGAGGGGCAGTTTATACCAAGATGGCGGAGCAGATGAACGAACTTTATTTGACCTCTGGATTTTTCCAAAGAGAAAAAAATTACCATACCTCAGAACAAGTGGTGTATCTCACCCCATAACAAACGACTGATGTTTAATTAACATAATGAGATTAGACATTTTTCATCAATTAAAAGGAAAATTAAAAATCTCTTCAGCTCCTGTTTAAACACATTAACAGTCCCTGGGCTCCCCTGGCAGGCTGTTCCACTGGTGAGGACCTAAATTACCTTAATACCTTGCTTTGTTTTTTTTATTCTATCCTTTGGATTGACTAAAAGGCAGTGGTGGATGAAGTACTCACTTTTTGTACTTAAGTAAAAGTACCAATAAAAAATCTACTTTAAGCAAAAGTACAAAAGTAATGGGTGTAACATTGACTTTTTAAGTAAAAAGTAAATAAATCTTCTTAAGTAAAGTACAGATACGCATTTTTTTTTTGCTCAAAAACAAAGTAACGAAGTACATTTTATTCGTTATGTTACCACCACTGCTAAAACGCCAGTACCAGAGGACCTCAGGGTTTGTGAGGGCTCATGTCTCACATACAGTAAAAGACTGATCAATAATCGTTTTGTTTTCTGAACCGCTTATTTCTAACAGGGACGTAGGGATTGCTGGAGCCTGTCCCAGCTGATTTTAGTTTTGAGGCAGGATACACCCCAAACAGGTTGGTAGTCTGTCGAAGGGCCACACACACAACCTTTCACACACACACTCATTCGTAGGGGCAATCTAGTGGCCGCCTATCAACCTAATATGCATGTCTTTGGAGGGTGGGAGGAAACCGGAGGAAGCCCAAACATGCAAGCAAGAACATGCAAACTTCACAGAGAAAGGGCAGTGATTCAAGCCCTGCCTTCACTTGAGGACTCAAACCTTCTTGATCGCTAGGGTTGATTTGGTTGATAAATCATTCATTTTATTTGTACGTACCATATAACACATAAGTACACGACACATAGTACAAAAAGAGACTAAAAATGTAATGTCCATATCCACGGGTAGGTCCTGGACGCCTCTCCTCCATGATCCGGACCACGAGAAAGTCCCCTCTCCACTCTCACCCTTAACCAGCTATTTACACCCTCTGTCCACCCTAGACTGACTAGGATTTGTTATTTTTGTTGGGCACTTGCAGGTAGATTTAGAACACTGTGGTCCTAGTGTTAATGACTGTTTGATGGTTTTAAGTCTCTTTAAAAACTACAGAATGAAATCAACAACGAAAATCCTGGTTCAGATCCCAACAATTTTAATAATCTATGGCCTGTTTCCAATCTACCTTTCATATTCAAATTTTTTTTTTAAAATATTGCCTTACAACTCCATTCTCATTTAACCTGCAATAGCATCTTTGAAAAATTCCAGTCTGATTCTTGTCCTTACCACAACACAGAAACTGCTCTGATAAAGATCACCAACAACCTTTTCACTGCATCCAACACTGGTTAAATCTCCATTTTCTTCCTTCTGGGCCTGAGTGCAGCCTTCCATTGGCACTATGGCAAGCCCCCACAAACCGGTTCCATTCCTATTTTTCTGACCTACAATTTATGATTCCACAAAATTCATAAGCAACTTACCATTTAAAAGAATTAAATTTTTTATAAAAACAGAGATACTTGCTGCCTGCTTATAAGCACAAACACAATTAAAAAAAACCACACACTACAAAAGCAGTAACACTTTGAACTAAACAGTCTCACATTTGTTCACAGATTAGTTTAAAATAGTCCATTTTGAGCTGTTTTAGAAATCATAATTATAACTTTGCTCTGTTTTATTCAGGGATAAATTATTCCATTCTTGCATGGCTAACCCTGACTGTATGTTGGCTCTGTCTAGTTTTGCACACTAGTAAGTTGAAGCATACACTGTCCCTTTAAGTGTCTAGTAGAATAACTGACTGTTTTTTACTGAAAGGCGGTTTTTGACAGAAAATCAATAGTGTCTGAGTTGTTATAATGTTTGTTTATGCATACAGCCATCAAATCTTCACCAAAAGCCATGAGAGTTGTTTATGCATTTTGACCACAATTGTTTTAAAAGCACAATATAGAGCCACACATGCGGCTTTGTTTTGCACTAACTGTAATTTTTTTTAAATATTATTCAATAATTTATTGACCAAACAACTTTACAATAGTTGTTCTAACAATTGAGATAAAATATTCACTCACACTTTTATATTTGGTATATTTTGTGTTTTATCTCTGTCTACAAAGCAACCTTGATCATTTTTAAAGTCACTTATAAATTAAATTTATTATTATTATAATCAGAGAAGTGGATTTTTATCAAGATTCAGATTGTCTGTAGAAAATCAGGTGATGTGAGAATGTTTCATTGTTGTTAAACAGCTGAGACATGGTGTTCCTCTCATTCCGGTCTCTCTGTTGAAACAAAGAGGTGACGTGGTCTTCTAAAACTTGCAAAGTTACAGTTTTTTGTTTATTAAAATCCCATTAGATTCTGAATTTCCACCATTGATTTTTTTGCTAGGATTTTTAAAAAATAGCTGTTTGTTTTATTTGTTTTGAGCAAAAATAAAATGGAAAAAAATAAATAAGCAAAATTTCATAATACATAAAATTTATCTGTGTATGTGTTCAAAAATGAGTGGATAGAAAAAAAAAGGCTTAGCAGGGTCTACCCCCTTTCATACATTTATCAAATTAAAATAATAAAAAAATAGAAAAACTCAAACATGTTACCCATTGAAAAAAAACACAACAAATAACTGAAACACACCAAGGAGAGAAACAGATTACCATTCATTGTTTTCATATTTTGTGAAGACCGTGTCTTTACGTATATATTTTTTTATGTTTCTTTTTATTGCATTTAAACTCAGATCGTTCAATATTTTGACACCATATCTTGAAACACAGAAACTCTTTTTTTATGTTCTGAAATCTGGTAAATGGAATTTAGTATTGTTGTCTCTAAGATTATAAATGCGGCGTTGAATAAACAGGGTTGAATAAACACCCCCTCAGTTTTTGGTTACTAATAGGGGTGCTTTTTGATGTATGTACTCTAAATATAATTTGAGTAAATTGAAATTCTACCGTTATGTCTTTTGAGAACAGAGCATTAGTGTGATCCAAAAAGCCCGACTTATTGAGGATTCTCACTGTGTTTTTTTTTTTTTTTCTCCAATGAAACAATTTGCAGATTTGATTTTTTGTAATTGACACCCCATATTTCAGTACAGTAGCTCAGATTTGGTGAAATGAGAGAATTGTGCAGGATAGCTAAGGATTTTCATGTCAAGAAAACATTTTGGTTTGTGCATTATTAAAATGTTTTTGCTACTTTATGATCAGCATATTTTATAAGGTCAGTCCATTTAAGTCTTCATCAATACTCACACCAAGAAATTAAATTTTTTATTACTCTTTCAATGTTTGTTCCACCGATTTGTAAATATACATTATGATCATTAGAAGTGTTACCAAAAATTATTAGTTTTGTTTTTGATAAGTGAAGTGTTAATTTATTTAAATCAAACCATTACTTCACCTTGTCCAATTCTTTACTTATACCTGCGAGAAGTGTGTCCAAGTTATCATCAGAACAGAATATACTTGTATCATCTGCAAACAATATAAATTTGAGGTGTTTAGAGATATGACGTAAATTGTCAGTATAAATAATAAAGAGTTTGAGCCCCAAAACTGCACCCTTAGGGACACTACAGGAAATGCTCAGGACTGATGACGTATGGTCACACAATTGTACATGATGTTATCTGTTGCTTACATAACTTTTGAGCCAGTTTAGAACCACTCCTCTAATACCATATCCATATCTTACTATATTGAAAGGATACCGTGATCAATGCTGTAAAAAGCCTTTAAGTCTATAAATATTCCAACTGATTTTTTTTCTGTCAATACCATTTGTTATTTCTTCTATTCTATCTGTTATTGGTAAGGATGTTGATTGTTATTTTTCTGAATCCATACTGGTTATCTGTTAATATATGTTTTTGAATAATATAATCTGTAGTGTAGATCTACAGGCCTGGTAGACCGCCAGGTGGTGGTCGTAGGAGGGGTTATTGTTTGTTTTTCAGTTTTTTCGATATGTCTCTGCTGCTGGACTGTGGTGACTGCTGATTGAAGGGCTGGCCTGATGAGGTTCACCTGCATCCACTTACCCTCCATTATTTAAGACCAAGTCTTACATCAACACTTTGTCAGTTCTTCAACAATCTTCATAGTAACACTATCACTGATTCAACAAACTAGTACCTGTTCTTTTTGCATGTGAGTTTATAAGTTTGTTTCCCCCCACTTCCATGTGGACACCTTTTGTTGCTAAATGAGTTTTTTTTTTTTTATCCGTTTCACCCCCATTTCCAAGTGGACACTTGTTGAATGAATTGTTTTTATCTGCTTCACTCCCACTTCCATGTGGACATCTTTTATGTTAGCTTTGTGTTATCATCCCTCAAGTTAATGGGTCGGTTGTGACCAGTGTGTTAAATTAGCTATAAAATACACTCCATCTTGTTAGGCTTCCTTATCCGTAAAAGTATTGACTTTGATACTTTTGGTGTGGGCCTTTTTTTTTGTCAGCATGCTCGTCAACTTAAAAAAAAAAAAAAAAGTGTAAAATGGACCTCACAAGAACCCTAGTACTAAATAAAAGATTGTCGTAGTGTCTGAGTATTACTGAGGAGCATAGAAAACATATCCTAAATAAATTTAGTTTATTTATTTTTTATTTTAATATAAATAACTAAAGTAACATCTATGGTGTTAGGGGTCAATTTCAACCTGTACATATTTATAGACTTGATAAATATAGCCATTCTACCTCCTGTTTTAATTTTCCTTTGTAGATGTTCAAAATCACATCCATGCAATAAAAAATAACTTTCTTTACTGTTCATCCAAGTTTCTGTCACAGGAATGATGTAAAAGGTTTTTTTTTAAATGGCAAAGCTATTCCATAATGTTAGCAAATTTGGTATGCATGCTTTCACTGTTGATGTGCAGTAAAAATATTATTCTATTTGTGTTAATCATCTGGTTAAAGACATATGCTGTGTAATAGTTGCAGTTATTTTCAGTATAGAAAAAAAAATTGTCATGATTAATCTTGTACTCGAAACCATTGCAATTCTGAAATGAAACATCATTGCTATTGTATCTATCTGAGATAAATTGGTCAAAGTAATCATAGTGGTTAAGGTTGTGAGCATAAACTTGGAAGACCAGCATTTTGAACAATAATTCTAATATTTGTTGAATGTCAAATTGCAAACATGTCTGCTCTACGCAGTTTAGATTTAGCATCCCTAAAAATATTTTTGAAGATTTCACTTAAAAATATACATTCATAGAATAGAAAACTGTTTGTCTGAGACAATGGTGTGGAAATTTTATTTTACAGGACTCTCGCAGTACACGCAACAAGCAGACTTAAAGCAGTCGTAAAGTAGACATAAGCAACAAGCTATACAAACAAGCCATAAAAAAGAATTAAAATCACAGGCTAAAAACTCATGAAGGGCTGTTGTTCAGGGCTTTAATCACCAGGAACAAAGGTTTTATTTTTTTTATAGTTTTGTTTTCTGTTTCTGGGTGATGAATTTATACCAGGATGTGATATTGAAAGTGTGGATGGATTGTATTAAAATTTCTATATGTCTATATGTGTTCCAAGATACCTGAAACACTACACCTGTTCCACTTATTCTCCCATAATGGAGAGAGGTTTAAAAACGTAACCCCAGTGCCATAGAAGTACAGTGGTTTATTATTATTCAAAAGTTCATTCTTTCCTTTTACTCTGCCAGCACAGCACAACTCCTTTGTCTCAAAAATGTTGAGCTTCAGTCATTTTTCACTGAGAGTGATAAGCAGATTGTCCACCACACCTTAGTAATAGTTGATAGCCTCAGTACTGTTCATGTGGACCACGGCTGCCATGTTATCCACGTATTTTAAAAGACACATTCCTTCCCTGGTAGAGCTAATGTCATTTGTGTAAAATGAAAATATAATTGGAGATAAAACACAACTTTGTGGGATTCAGATTGACAGTAGAAATTTATACGATGTGAGATTGTTTCATTGTTGCCACACAGCTGGACATCTTGTTTCTCTCATTCCCATCTCTATTTTGAAACAAAGAAGTAACATGGCCTTCTAAAACTTGCAAAGTTGTGGTAAAAAGTTGACGTGTCAGAGAGAGAGAGGGCGTGCACCCTCTCTGTTAGTAAAGGTTCATCACACTCAGGGTCCATCTTACAAACATCCAGATCTTCATCAGTTTGATCTTCAGCAGCTATGAATTCTGTATACATCCTACTGGGCATTGTGCTTGTCTCTTTGAATATTTCTGCTAACTTCGCACCTGTGAAAAACTTCAGAGTGACGTACAATACTTTTGAAACTCCATCTGGTAGAAGTTATTTTAACAAATGCGAATCACTTTTTAATCAATGGAAATGAATAAACATGTCTTTTCTCCTTGTAAATGTTAAATATCCTTCATTCTAAATGCTCAGACATGCAGCTCTACATCAGTCTGAACCTCAATCTTTTCGGTCCAGCTTTAGACGTGTGGAAGCACATGTAGTTTAGAGCTGTGAAATACTAAAACAGACTTCATGTCTTCTGATCTCTCTGTAATCTAAATGTTTAGTTCTTCCACTGATTGCATGTTGTGTTAATTTTGTGTGTTTCTCTGTCTTTGCGTCACAGCTGGAAGGAGAATGGTTTGAGGTTGGGTGGGCCAGTAACAATCCAATTTTTGCTAAGATCAAAGACCACTTGAATGCTAGAAAATTCAAAATTAAAACTATTCCAAACGGAAAAGTAGAGTTTTTCTATACAGAACGGAGGTGTGGTCAAAAGAACAAATAGGAACATTTTGTTTATTTACATAAATAATTGTTTAAATATTACGTAATTTTTTTTCACTTTGCAGTCCTAATGGAGCTTGTACATATATTGTCGACAATTTCGAGGTGTATGTGCCTGGAAGATTCACCCGAAAAGGTCCGGATAGTTATTTACATCATAAAATAACAAACTGACATTTATTGTTTTTTTTTTTTCTCTCAATTTTTCAGAATCTCGCTACGACAACGACATGATCGTTGTTGACATTAACCAAAATTATGCTTTGATTCATTTTGTGACGAACCATTACGGAGACAAATACGTGGAAACTTGGCTTCTGTGTAAAATTATTTGTACTGATTTTTATGAAGCAGTGATAAGCAGCTAATAACTGTTAAAATTTTAAATCTTAATTCATAGCAAGCAACGAGGAACCCACGCCTGAGTCAAAAGAGAAATTTAAGGAGATGTCTTTAAAAGCTGGCATTGAGCCTGAAAGCATCTTGTTTCTGTCCCATAAAGGTACTTTTATATACATACAATCATTTTTTCAAATAAGCTTAAGCATGTGATTTATTACTTATTTATTTTTCTTTATTTTTTTTTTAGGGTTTTGCTAGATGCCTGATCTTCATGAGCCAGCTTTCTCATTAGTGACATAGACGGAGGACCAAACTGCTTACGAGAAACTTTCCATCCATGAGGACACGTCACTTCAACGTCTCCTCTTTCAAATGTTCTGCATAAGTTTTGAATTTTCTTCTCTAAAAAGCACCAACAAATAAAAAGACAAACATTTAAAAAAAGTTTTGTTGTTTATTTTCACAAATATATATCAGTGTAACTCTGAGCAAAATCAGAAGCTGACAAATGCAGTGAGGTTTAAGCTGGTGAGGCACTGACTCCTGAAGAGTCAGGTTTACAATGGTAAGAACTGAAAAATGCATCTTATTTCACCATTCATCGGACAACTACTTTCAAATACACACAAACACAGAAAACTTTCTTGTATAGCTATGGATAGAACAGCAATCCTGTCTTAAAAAAATAAGATACAGAGATTTAAATTTTACCAATGATAAAAACTTTCAATTCTGGTGCTTTAATTAATTTTAAGTAAGTTTATCTTTTAAAATGGTCGGGAAAAAAAAAAAGTAAAAATCTTCAAGTATTTAAGTACAATTTTTTTTTAAATTACTGCCATCTTATTTAAAAACAAACACCTACAAACAGTTGTGTGCTTAACTTTAAATAGAAAGTCCTATAACCAAGTCAAAGAAGTCGTTCTTATTTTCTTTTCGGTTCCGTGCGCAGTGAAAGCAAGCCAGGCCGGGAAACTGGTCCGTACAAAATGTCCTCATGCAGTTTCCACACCAGCAGGTTGTAGACTTTGGGCAGCGTGAACTTTTACAGAATATGCATCTTCTGCAACCTGGCCTGTGACGTGACCATACTCATCTCATCCACCAATTTCCCTAAGGTGTTTGTAGTCTTTGAAACTTTTTTTATTTCGGACTCAGTCTCCTAGAACATGACTATATACATTAACAAAAACAAATCATCATATTCAAATGATACAGGTGACCAAGAACAGGCTGAAGCAAAAAAATGCTTGTGTGCCCAAAAAAAATTTGCATTTACAACATAGGTTACCTTGAAACAAATTTACAGAAAAGATGGAAAAAAGGAAAAAAATGACTCAAATCACAAAGTTTAGTAACTTTCAAAAATAAATTGTGAGACTTTCTTTTTAAAAATTTGAAACGAAACACATTCTTTTATATTTTTAGATATAAAATTATTCCATAAATGAGGTCCAACATAAGATAAACACCTTTGTCTGAACCCTTTTCTGGTTTGGGGTAAAATAAATTTACAGTCATCTCTAAAATCATAAACAGTTTGTTGAAGTTTAAAGTATTTTTGTATATTTACTGGTAAAAGATTGAACTTAGCTTTAAACATAAATTGAAGTACTTTGAAATGATGTAAATCTTTAAATTTAATCAATCTAGATTTAATAAATAAAGGATGTGTATGTTCAAAATACCCAACTTTGTTTATTAATCTTATTGCACGTTTCTGTAATAAAAATATCTCATTAATTAAAGTAGGTGAGTGATCTTCGTTCCATCTCTGTGCAGACAAGCATGGCCATCTCTGCAACCTTGGAGAATGGAAGAGGTTTGACATTTCTCTTGTGAACCTACACAAAGTCCTTGCAGTTCCAGTAGATTGTTCTCTTGCCCCTGGTGTCTCGGAACTTGATGGCAGGAAAGAAATTCAGTTTCTCCTCGCCAAAACCTGCTGCTGTATGAGACGATTGTATGGGTCTTTCCCAGCATCGCTCAACAGAGTTCAGGCTCTTCCAAAGGAGAGGTGGCAGAGAGCGCTGTTTGGTGGCCAGGTCCCGGCAAAGAGTGTCCAGTGGCATAACACCAAACAGTATTCTGGGCAGAGCGTTGCTCTTCAATGCAACAACTGAGATGTGGGGTAAGGGGCTTGTCCCTTCCAGGGAGCAGGTTAGGGGTGAGGGTTAGGGTTGAGGGTTGAGGGTTAGGGTTAGGGACCTGTCCCCTCCAGGGGGCAGGTGGTGCACGGGCCCTCCTCAAACCACCAGATCCATCCGTCCGTGGCACCCGGTTCCATCTTCCTCGCCGTCCATAGTGGACCGTAGTCCAGCCGTTCAAGTCCATTTTTTTTAAATAGGGTTAGGGTTAGGGTTAGGGAGAGGGTTAGGAACCTGTCCCCTCCAGGGGGCAGGTGGTGCACGGGCCCTCCTCAAACCACCAGATCCATCCGTCCGTGGCACCCGGTTCCATCTTCCTCGCCGTCCATAGTGGACCGTAGTCCAGCCGTTCAAGTCCATTTTTTTTAAATAGGGTTAGGGTGAGGGTGAGGGTTAGGGTTAGGTAAGGGACACTTTGCCACGATGCCCGATTCGGGCACTTTGAGCAGGAGGCTTTCCCGGTGTTGAAACTTTGCGTACCCCCCCATTTGTGACCACCACGGTTTCAATAGTACCTGTTTTGTGCATCTACAACCTAGTGTTTAGGAGAAGCAGCCGGTTTGCTCTGCTGTTAAATTTTCTGCTACATTTATTAATATCTTTTGGTTTAACCAATAAAGACGGTTAGGGTTAGGGTTAGGGTAAGGGACACTTTGCCACGATGCCCGATTCGGGCACTTTGAGCAGTAGGGTTGGGGTTAGGGTTGGGGTTAGGGTTAGGGTTAGGGTTTGGGTTTGGGGTTAGGGTTAGGGTTTGGGTTTGGGGTTTGGGTTTGGGTTAGGGTTAGGGTTAGGTAAGGGACACTTTGCCACGATGCCCGATTCGGGCACTTTGAGCAGGAGGCTTTCCCGGTGTTGAAACTTTGCGTACCCCCCCATTTGTGACCACCACGGTTTCAATAGTACCTGTTTTGTGCATCTACAACCTAGTGTTTAGGAGAAGCAGCCGGTTTGCTCTGCTGTTAAATTTTCTGCTACATTTATTAATATCTTTTGGTTTAACCAATAAAGACGGTTAGGGTTAGGGTTAGGGTAAGGGACACTTTGCCACGATGCCCGATTCGGGCACTTTGAGCAGTAGGGTTAGGGTTGGGGTTAGGGTTAGGGTTAGGGTTTGGGTTTGGGTTTGGGGTTAGGGTTAGGGTTTGGGGTTTGGGTTTGGGTTTGGGGTTGGGTTTGGGGTTAGGGTTAGGGTTATGTAAGGGACACTTTGCCACGATGCCCGATTCGGGCACTTTGAGCAGGAGGCTTTCCCGGTTAGGGTTAGGGTTAGGGTTAGGGTTCGGGAAGGGACACTTTGCCACGATGCCCGATTTGGGCACTTTGAGCAGGAGGCTTTCCCGGTGTTGAAACTTTGCGTACTTAGGGTTAGGGTTAGGTAAGGGACACTTTGCCACGATGCCCGATTTGGGCACTTTGAGCAGGAGGCTTTCCCGGTGTTGAAACTTTGCGTACCCCCCCATTTGTGACCACCACGGTTTCAATAGGGTTAGGGTTAGGGTTAGGTAAGGGACACTTTGCCACGATGCCCGATTCGGGCACTTTGAGCAGGAGGCTTTCCCGGTTAGGGTTAGG